>APFE030859981.1:15360-93451 GCA_000404065.3 Pinus taeda | reverse complement strand
GTGTCTAAGTTATCACTATCTGAAGAAAACATCTTTTTGTATTTTTGAATAAGTTGTCAGAATTATCATGCATGTGCTCTCACTGTTTTTGACTGTGCAGAGGTGGATCGGTGAGAGAAAATGCTTGCAGGAGGTTGGGAAGGTTTGGAGAGGGCCTAAGGGGTCCTTAGCACCCTTCTAGAGAGTTTCACAAACTTTGGCGATCAAGAGACCACTTTCGTGAGCTTCTACAGGAAGTCTACAGTGTTTCTACAGGATGTTCTGGAATTTCTACAGGATGTCTGTAATTTTCTATAGGATGTTCAGAAATGGGATTTTAGAGGATGGATGGAGGGAGAAATATGAAGGAGTGGGTATGGAGGTGAGATAATGGTGTGAAAAGGTCCAGGTTTTGGTGGATGGAGTTGAGGAGTGATAAGGACAGTTGGATTTGTTCAAGGAGAGATAAGGCAATGCTACACAATAATATGGAAAGTAGGTCAACGTGAGGGAATGTGGCAAAGGTAAGGCAAGGATCTGAAATGGAGGATGAAGCAGGTAGGTTGGATGGAGTATGGGCAGATGGAGAAGTATGATAGGCACTTTGCAAGTTATTTTTCAAACTGAACAAACAAACACTTAGAAAACCTATGACCTAGTTACTTCACTCTAATCTGACCTAAGTAACAGCAAAAGGAAATGAACAGAAGTTTATTTGAAATGAAATACGTGAAATAACTATGCAACTAAGAAATCATAAACTGAATCTTTTAAACACAACTTAGCCAGATGTGGTTCCCATGTTAGATAACCATTTAAAAAAATGTTTGATCCTCTCCTCCGAGGATCCAATTAAGACTTAGTTGCAACTACCTCCACTGGGCCAGATGTGCAAAGAGTCAAATAACTTAATCTGATAGACTTAGCTAATGGATCTAGTTACATCTTCATCAACTGATAGATGGGGTTATAAAATGAAGTTAGTGCTACATTGTGAGCTCGATTATCTCTTCATTATACCAACACTTCAATCTAGTTATATCCTTTCAACTTATACTATGCGCCATGAACCTGAATGACTTTATAATTTTGTTCAAACAATGCACTCTAAGTTGAAATCAAGAATTAGCACCTAGATTATTTGTAAACTCAAAACAATGACTTTAATCTTGGAAAAAACATGCCAACCTCATTACATTTAGCTATATAATTAACACACATACATAATATCGAATTTAAACAAAGGGATTCAATTCATAATAGAACTCAGACTCATTCTCTCATGTTCAAATAGATTAGTCTATTTTGCTCATAAATGGATTGCACATAATAACAACAAATTGATTTTTAAACGGGTAATTTAGTAAAGCTCGAAACATTTACCCAATAGAGAGAGGATCAATTACACATAGAGCCTCCACATGGTTCAAATAGAAGATCAACCCATAAAGACTCATAGATAACTTAAATCATTTAATTATTCAAACACAATATATTTATAGGTACATACACAACTTTCATTCACACCTTGCAGATCCCTCATGCTTTCCTCGAGTTGCTCCTCCTCAAGCTCTATCTGCTAGAATTCCTCCCCTCTCCAACTATACATACATGTATGTAACTTTTTTTTTTCTAGAATATTTGCTAACATAACAAAAGACTATTTGGACATATGTCCCAATTCCTAAAACTACCTAACAACTCACCTTGATACTTGTTATTTCTACAAAGGCCCACTTGGGAAAAATACCAGCTCATCAAAATAACCTAACAAATTAATAGCCCAAATCCTCTCTAGAATTAGGATACATTCATTCACATGAGAAGCTCACTATTACTAATTTGAACAAAATCAAAGTGAAGGAAAAAGCATTCCCTCTAGGAAAATTTCAGGAAGGCTTGGGTCTAGACAAAGTTTGTTGACTTAGGTGTTCATGCTCTTACATCATGCTATAAGAGGATATCCTTATGAAATTCACAATGTGCCTAAAGGTACAAGGCCTCAGATAGAATCACATGAAGAATCGCAAGGAAAATTAGCCCTCTTGCATTACACACATGCATGTTGCGGAAAAATGGTAAGAAAAGATGTGTAGCAATAGTCATGAATGCCTTGAACATGAGGAAATTGTTCCTGCAAACATATATTCTAGATAACTTCTCCAAAGACCATATTTGCATGACTTGAATGTAGAAATGAGCCCAATTCTAATAATGTATGGGAGATACTAAAAAAACATACTAGTCCCATTCTTGGTCCATTTAATCGACCTCTGCATCGTTTTTTGCAAAATTTTATATTTTAGAGAGAGGTCGTACATGTTGGAGTAAGTAGCCCATAGTTGGTAGGTAACGTACCTAATAAAGGTAAACAACACAACGTGGAAGCACCAATTATCACCCTCATTTCCCCAATATAAGGTGGTTGGCACATGTTTGGCGATTAGACGACCATATAGGACATACTACATAAAGAAATTACAACCCAAAAATGGCATCAAATCTTGAAACTATGGCGACAATTTGGTACAAAATAGTAAATCTGTTAGAAACTCCAACTTATTTCATTAAATTTTATGTTCAATAAAATAAAATAAAAAACCTAAAACATGACAAAGAAAAGATGAGTTCAAATATAACCTTCACATCAAAAATAAAATCATAAGAGTTCCTACATCTATAGAATAAAAATAGGACTTTTTAAGATAAATCATTATATAAAGAAACCATGAAACTGGTAATGTATTGTACATGCCTTAAGGCTTCCCAAGTATGTCCATGGCCAATATGATAGAAAATAAAACTTCCAGTACATGATGAGCACAAACAAATTTCGCAGGAAAACCAACGGTAGGTCGACCCCGCAATCCCAAGATGCTCCTAACAAATTTTCAAGAGGGAAATTTTAAAGCCTTGGCAGATGCAAGATCGTGAGGACATATGTCTTTCAAATAGATATGGACATTAATGGACTAGAATTAATTCTTGATACCATGCCAGAGTTATTTTAAATGTATTTTTGACGATCTACTTGGCAACAGAATCCTCGACATATACAAGGACAATGTGCTTAGGGAAGGAATATGATGAGTTTGTTTCTACACTTGCCACTCCATAAGAATCACATGATTGTGATAATTCACAAATCCAATCATTGCAAACTAATGGTAGAGTTGAAAGGTGCATCCTTATCCAGTTCAATGCATGTCGTGGCAAGATATGGATATAGGACATAAACAAGAGTCAATGGAGTGAAAAAAATAATTCAATATGTGCCTTTAATTGGGTATGGACAGACAATGAAAGTATAAAACACCTTCTATGTAATTATTCTTAAAACCAAAAGGAAGTAAACAAAAAGTTGTAACATCTATGAATGCATTGATGGGAAATTATAGCATCTATGAATACATTGATGGAAAGGTTTTACAAATTAGAATTTCAATTTTCATCCATGATTTGCTTTATGGCTATAACTAGTATAGTTGATCTTAGCTCTTCATCTGTCTTACAAGTTGATTTCATATCCGTTTTATTACCTTATACCTAACAATGGTATTATTTTTGTTTGTTAATATATTAAATAAAATGTAAATAACTAGTATAGTTGATATTAGTTTTTCATCTAGAATACAGGTTGATTTCATACAAGCTCTACTACCTTCCACCCACTTGTAGTAATGGTATTATTTTATTTATTAATATATTAAAAAAATTCCTTTTTAATGCGTTAATAGTGAAATTAAATAATATTTTTTATTTAAATAAAAAAGAAGTGGACAAAAGGTTATAATATTTATACATGCATTGATGAAAATATTTTTAACTAGCATTTGCACCTTATGTTGCAAAGGAAACGTCGTAAGGCATAGAGTGGGGAAGAATAGGGACATGTATAGAGTGGGGAAGAATAGCATAGAGTGGGGAAGGATAGGGACATGTGAATGGACATTGTTGAAAGCAATGGTGGATGATAATGAATTACAATTGCAATAGTTAGTTATGTGTATTCGTAAAATGGATTTATTTTAAAGTTGTTTTTTTTTTTTTTTTTTTTTTTTTTTTTTTTTTTTTTTTTTTTTTTTTTTTTTTTTTTTTTTTTTTTTTTTTTTTTTTTTTTTTTTTTTTTTTTCTGAAGATGTAATTTTTCCATATGCCACCTATTTATGGTGTTATTAGAAAATACTATTATATTGTAATGGAAGAGGTGAAAGAAAGAGGATACGACATTGTGAACAACATCATGGCCATCGTTCCATATTTGAAAATGCATGAAAATTGTTGGGAGCCATCATGATATAAAATAAAAATTCCAGCATGATTTTGAAAAAAATTAGCTAATTTTTTTGAAAAAGTGGAATTATAGTTGTCAAGTTTTTAGAATTTTGAGTGCCTTAATTTGCACAGAAAATGATAGAAATTACAACATGATTTTGAAAAAATCCAGCTAATTTGTTGAAAATGTCAATTACAGGGGTCAATCTTCAGTATTTTGGGCACCAAGGCATTCATGATGGATGCTAAATCCATTTCCGCCATCCCAAAACAATTTAAACACTCCCACAGTCAAATTTCGGAATTTGTCGTCTAGACAAAATTGTGACCTCTTTCGACATAAACCATGAGGATATTAAATGTCCTTAAAAACTACATCACAGAACTTGGGAGCTGCAAGACCCAAGAATGGAATTTGGTAACATTTTTACATGTAGTTTCCAATACAAACTGATGGGAATCACCCACAACCTTTCAAGTTCATGGCCCCTAAATTTTTGCATTCTTGATAATGTTTTCTCACTATTTCAATGTCAATTTCATGATGCTTCCAAAAAGAATTACAAAACAATTTTATAAGTTTTAATTTATATCTATAAAATAGCTACTCCATCATGACTAATAGAGAACTTGCGAGCTTTGAGGTCCAGGAATGGAATTTGGTAACATTTTAAATCGAGTTTCCAATACAAGCTTTCTCAATCTGACAAAATCACCTACAAGCTTTCAATTTCATGGGCCCTAAATTGTTGCATTCTTGATAATGTTTTCTCAATGTTTCAATGTCAATTTCATGATGCTTCCAAAAAACTATAAATCAGTTTTAAAGTGTTAGTTTTTATATATAAATTAGCTACTTCATCATGGAGAATACACATTTGTTAGGTATTATTTGGCATTTCACATCATGTTGTATTACAAGTCATTGTGTAAGTAAAGCAACAAATGTAACCCGCATGTCTAATTCAACTCCATTACCAGTAGTTGCATGTCTAATTCAACTCCATTACCAGTAGTTCATTCTATCAATTTGTGATGCTTATATGACATATATTGTCTAAAATGACGCAAGCATAAAATTTCAATGCAGTACTGCAAGCCTCCTTGTCTGGTTGAACTCATTCTATCAATTTTTTATTCTTATATAACATATAGTCTTTAAGGAAGCAACCAAGAAAACTTTAGTACAGTCCCGTAAGCCTCCTGCTTTAATTGACATTCCATTCATTTACATTCCAAGGAAAATTGTAAAGTTATAACTAAAATTGTAAGTTGGTTTGGATGGCCTAAGACCAGACATATCAAATTAGCAAAGGTAATTACTAAAATTCAGGTTATAAA
Organism: Pinus taeda; assembly: GCA_000404065.3. Taxonomy (NCBI): domain Eukaryota; kingdom Viridiplantae; phylum Streptophyta; class Pinopsida; order Pinales; family Pinaceae; genus Pinus; species Pinus taeda. Next base: position 87,856 of record APFE030859981.1, on the reverse strand, counting down.
GGCCCAAATCCATTGGCATTACTCCATTATGAAAATTATTGATCTTAGTGAAACCGCATATTTATGATACAAAGAAAGTGTAGATACAATATGATCTTTGGATGATAAGCGTTCAGGTAAAGGCTAAAGTGTCAACACATCCTTAGCCTCAGATATCTCTAAATAGAATGGACATAATAAGCTTTAGAACATGACATTCACTAAACTCGTACTTTGAAACCAATTTCAAAGTATTCTCAATTATTAACTTTCATATCTATAAGCATACAATGCAACAGGGTAAGTATAAATAGGGCATGCCATAGCAGAAAAGGTTTGAAGCTGATGTAGCTTCTCCTGGTTACAGAGCCTCTCTTCACTTTGTCTGTTGTATGAAAAGTACATCTAGAAAAGCTAGCAAATTGATCAATTGGAAGTCGAATAGTTTTGCCGGCGCATCCTGGCACCCCAAGATGATGCTTGACCCGCATCTCTAACATTAGCTCTCTACTTTAAATTGTAGAGTTGGTCTTCCCATCTTGATCTCCATTCTTCTTTTGCAAGTTCCTTCAAGAGGCCAAGTAAAATAGTCAAAACAAAATAGCAAGCATTGTATGTGTCAGCCACAACCCCTAGTTAGCACATTATATGAGTCATGGATCACAACACAATACCAAACGACACGCACGTCGTGACATGCATAAAAAAGAGGTGAATGAAGTTTTCTAGTCATTGTTTATAATACAAACCTAACATCTACACAACCTCCCTCAACAATCTAACACCTTAGAATACAAACTCTACCTGACATATAACCTTTGGCTAAGACTTCAATTATGCATTCATTTCAAATTTATTTCTTTGCTTTTCATATTTCAAGCACCTTCACTTGTTGCTGCAACTGCTCCAGTAATCCCGCCTCAGCCCACTGCTTAGGACAACTCTTAGCATCAGTGTACTCAAACGACATACAATGTTGGATACCTGGTAGCCCTTCTAACTTGGAGCATCCATGAACATTTAATACCCGAAGCTTTGTCAGTTTGTCCAATCCCCATATGCTCTTCAGCTTCGCACAATCATATGTCTACAACTCTTTCAAAGATACCAACGTTTCAATACCTGGCAGCTCCTCTACATTTTTGCACCGACTAATATCTAGCACTTGAAGTTTTGGAAGACCAGAAAGCCATGCTATTTTCCTCAAGTTAGAGCAATTAGTCAATTCCAGTTTTATCGGAGTCTTTGGCAATGTTCCGACCTCCACCAGATGATTACAAAACCTGAGGGAGACATATTTAAGGATGGGGCAGACACCTGTGGCAAATGATACCTCTGATAATTTCGTGTTATAAACTTCTAAGACTTGCAGCTGAGGCATGCAATTTTCATTGGGAGAATCTAAATTATTCAATGTTTGCAACTGGCAAATCAATACTCTCAACTCAGTCAACTGAGTCAACAGTCGAATAGTCACTGGCAAATGCTTCAATTCACTGCAATTCTCGAGCCTCAATTCCTGTAATATCTTCAAGTGACCAAGTGAAAGTGGTAGACTATCCAGTGAAGGGCTCCCTATTTCCAGAACTTCTAAATCGCCCAAGTCTCCAATTTCATTTGGAAATTCTTTTATGTTTGTACCCCTAAGATCTAATTTTTTTAGGTACTTTTGATATGCTATTGCTATTTGCGGAGGTAATATTTCAATGTTCTTACAATAGGAAACATCTAAACATTCAAGTGTGTTGATGTTTCCCAGTGTTTCACTAGAGATGGTTAAATTATAGCACCAACTCAAATAAAGATATTTAAGACGAATTAAATTACCAAAAGAACTTGGAAGCATCTGCAACTGTAGGGAGTGAGACAGACCTATGTATTTCAGGTTTATTAAATTATTGAAATACTTTGGAAGCACCTACAAATGAGAAGAGTGAGACAGATCGATGTAATCCAAGGTTATTAAGTACCCAAAGGAATCTGGCAGTGACTTTAGATTTGGGGAACTTGTTAACTCCAATCGTTTCAACAACACCAGATGACAAAATTCATCCAGCAAAGTTTTAAGATTAATCTTATGGAGGACAATCAGTTTGAGGTGCTTAAGGTGCCCTATTGATTTTGGTAAATTTAAGTACGGATTATTTGGAGCCGATGCCTGTCATTCTTTATAAGTATGGTTTTTATTGCCATGTGGCCCTATTATGAGGATTAGTTATTTAAACAAACAGTTGTATTCTTATTTAATTACTTGAAAAAAATTAATTACTTAAAAAGCAAAGTTTTAGGAAGTCTCATTTTGGCAGATTATTTGGCAGCGGATGCCTTGAAAAAAAGTTTTAGTAAGGCTCACTTTGGCGAATTATTTGGCAGCCGATGCTTCTCATTCTTTATAAGTATGGTTTTGAACTTAGAAAATGGAAGACTCATAAAATGAGCTTTTTTATTACATTACAAGGCACATACATTTATACAAAACTCATTACAGTGATTCCCCTACGGTTATTTATTATCTACCTAAATCCACCAACTGTAGCCACTCTACGCCGACTATAGTTGATGACCCGCCGAATTCTAGAACCTGTACTTTAAACATTCGTTGTATTCCTCTAGATTAATCTAGCTACTGCATTAATAGAGAGTAGTTGGAATTAATACCTTCCAACACTCCCCCTTAATTCCAACTATATAACAAACATACTCTTAATTGATATGCCTGCTGGTCTATGTCTCAGCTAGGCTTACAACAAAACATTTCATTTTTGCCTTCTTATTAAAGGCTCCATGCTTGTTCTTTTTTCTTTGCTGATGTAGTTTTAGCTTCACCTTTCTGGCTTTCCTAAAAGAATTCCTCTGCCCCTTATCAACAACCTTTTCCGGATTGGGATGTAATGCAAGATCCCGAACAAGGTAATCTAATTCATGTTTTGTTGCTTCTTCCTGATTGTCAATATCTGCACACTCAAAAACAACATTAGATTCAAAACCATATTGATTTTTGTCATCGTGCTCTTTGGAAAGAGCTTTGCTTCTTTCATTTTTCTTTGTTGGTTGATTCATGTCTTCAACCTCTTTCGTCAATTCTGTTGTTGCAAACATGTTGTCCTACATTTGATTTGTGTATGGAGGTAGGCAACTCTTCTCACCAAACAACAACTCAGATGCTTTTCATGCATCATATTGAACCAATCATCATGGGATACATAATTGTCATCAAATTTGACTTCATATGTTTCTGCATCACAGGGAATTTCCTTAATATCACATACTTTATTGTTAGTTAAGGACATACTTTCACCCTTAATCCTAGCTATGATGCTTTCAACACAATCACTTTTAGCAACAACACCTTCATCAATTTCAGCTTTCTCACTACCCTCCATACTGTATTTCATTTCAAGAATATCCGAAAATATTTTTGCATCACATATTTCACCAAATTCATACAAAATAGACAAAATATTTTCATCTAAAGCTGATATGGTGAGAAACAATGCTATTGCATTTCTACACTTATCATCCAAATTCATAGAAGCTTCTTGGACAAATTTCCATAAATCTACTGAACCAAGCAATCCTTCCATTTTAATTGCCCAAAGCTTAAAATTTTTACCTGAGAAAATTGGCAAAACTGGTATTAATCGCTTCAATATTGCATCAGTGTCTTCAAATTCTTCTTGCTGATTCAAATCTACTGTTGGTTGAAGCATTTCATATTCTTCTACAACTATTGCCATTAGAGAAAATTCAACTACTAGCCTATGCCAAGCCACAAGCTTTTACTCCACAATCAGCACCAACTAAGTCCACACAATAGGCCACACCAACAACATATCAGAAGGCACAATACAACATGCAAGGCAAGATTTCAAAATACACTTTGTGACTCCACACGCAGCAGATCCCATATCAGAGAGAGCGGAGACTCAAATACTAAATACTACACACAAAACTTCAAACTCAACCGCTTAATTTGTGTAGCTTAATTACTGGCTATAACAGCCATTGGAGTTAGTATGAACTTATATGTAAACTGGAGGCAATATCAGCAATGATCAGGCAGATCAGGCAGAATATGGTGATTTTTGTAAATTTAGGTTAAAATCATTTTTTATTTTAAAGAAGACTTAAAGCTATCTTGATTGAATGAGAGGTCTTCAAATTTAAATTTAGAAGAAACAGGTTAACCCTCTGAGACGCAGAGATATCTGGCATGCTTAAAAAACTAAGCAAAAGGAAGAGGGCATTTGTTTAAGGTTTGTAGTCACTAGTGTTTGATACTGATTTTTCATCCTTGGTTTCATGCTTTTGTGAAATTGTCGGATTTCTTCTTGTGATTGTTTTGATATTATGCTGATGCCATTAGCTACAATTTTCTTTTTCTTTTTTAATTGTGTGTGTGTTTTTTTTTAATTTAATTGTATCTCTTAGCAGAACCACAGGGTTTTGTAGTGGTGACCTTCACACAAGGAGTTTCTTAACAGTGCAACCTATTGATGACTGTTCTATGCCTCGTGGGCAGTTTTCCTTGATTATGTTACTAGTAATTGCAGCTTCATTTTTCTCATTTAAATATTTGCCTGTCATGTTGCTGCTGATTATGGCTTTGTCTAAAATTTCTGTAGTCTTCAATATTTCTTATATGACCTACCTTCATGCCTTGACTCCTTGGTTCCCTATCTAATTCATCTTAGATTAACGTGATTGAAATATTTTGTGGATGTCTTATATGCCTATTGCTCTCTGTTTCATATGGAAGTGGGCATGTCTTTTTTTGATGTAATTGGCTTCATTGAACTCATTTGACCTGATGCTGAACCTTTCAGCAATTCTTTCTTTTTTATGGGGTTGTCACATTGTGCGGAACTATAGCTTCCACAAACTCAGATATTAGAGTTTATGCTAGATCCTTTCTATTTCATCACAATGACGTTGTGCCTATTATTGGGTTCTTGTTCATAACTGAGTTGCATGTATTTATTGGAGAGTTAAAATTAAGAGAGGAGATAGGGGAAAGGATTCATCATTCAACTGACTTTACTCTGTATTTAATATATTTACTTTTGCCAGTATTGTTGTCATATTATTATAATATACAACTGAGAACAATGTAACTTTTTAATTGTTCTTATTATTTCACTGTTCAGAAATATAGGCTATATCTGAAAAGGTTAAGTGGAGTGGCACAACAGCATTTGTATTGAACCGCTTAATTTGTGTAGCTTAATTACCGGCTATAACAGCCATTGGAGTTAGTATGAACTTATATGTAAATTGGAGGCAATATCAGCAATGATCAGGCAGATCAGGAAGAATATGGTGATTTTTGTAAATTTAGGTTAAAATCATTTTTTATTTTAAAGAAGACTTAAAGCTATCTTGATTGAATGAGAGGTCTTCAAATTTAAATTTAGAAGAAACATGTTAACCCTCTGAGACGCAGAGATATCTGGCATGCTTAAAAAACTAAGCAAAAGGAAGAGGGAATTTGTTTAAGGTTTGTAGTCACTAGTGTTTGATATTGATTTTTCATCCTTGGTTTCATGCTTTTGTGAAATTGCCGGATTTCTTCTTGCAATTGTTTTGATATTATGTTGATGCCATTAGCTACAGTTTTCTTTTTCTTTTTTAATTGTGTTTTTTTTTTTTAAATTTAATTGTATCTGTTAGCAGAACCACAGGGTTTTGTAGTGGTGACCTTCACACAAGGAGTTTCTTAACAGTGCAACCTACTGATGACTGTTCTATGCCCCGTGGGCAGTTTTCCTTGATTATGTTACTAGTAATTGCAGCTTCACTTTTCTCATTTAAATATTTGCCTGTCATGTTGCTGTTGATTATGGCTTTGTCTAAAATTTATGTAGTCTTCAATATTTCTTATATGACCTACCTTCATGCCTTGACTCCTTGGTTCCCTATCTAATTCATCTTAGATTAATGTGATTGAAATATTTTGTGGTTGTCTTATATGTCTATTGCTCTCTGTTTCATATGGAAGTAGGCATGTCTTTTTTAGATGTAATTGGCTTCATTGAACTCATTTGAACTGATGCTGAACCTTTCAGCAATTCTTTCTTTTTGTATGGGGTTGTCACATTGTGCGGAACTATAGCTTCCACAAACTCAGATATTAGAGTTTATGCTAGATCCTTTCTATTTCATCACAATGACGTTGTGCCTATTATTGGGTTCTTGTTCATAACTGAGTTGTATGTATTTATTGGAGAGTTAAAATTAAGAGAGGAGATAGGGGAAAGGATTCATCATTCAACTGACTTTACTTTGTATTTAATATATTTACTTTTGTCAGTATTGTTGTCATATTATTAGAATTTACAACTGAGAACAATGTAACTTTTTAATTGTTCTTATTATTTCACTGCTCAGAAATATAGTCTATATCTGAAAAGGTTAAGTGGAGTGGCACAACAGCAAAGTGGAATGAACTCTTCTTTTGGGGGAACTACAGAAGCAGGTGTTGGACCTATGGGTTTACTTGGAAGGCTGGATCTTCAAAGGCTTGCAGCATCAGGTCAAATATCACCTCAAGCACTGGTGACATTACCAGCTGAACTTCTTGGACAAGTGAATTCAAACAATGGGTTGGGCCTGCCAAACATTGATCGGACACTGCTTTTACAAGCAGCATTTCATGGTGTAAACTCTAATCCTTTAAATGGAGGGAAATTTGGGCAACCATTGATGAACAGTTAGGGAAATTTACTCCAGGGACTCTCGAGAAGCATAGAGCTGAAGAAATTTTGCCAGCCACAGCAACATATTCCTTCCTTTGGAAATTTGGGTTTACCGACCAATGATACATCTGCAGGATTTTCTATGCTGCAACAGCAACACAATACAGGTGCATAAGTTGGCAGTGTGGATTGTGGGATAAACAACAATGGAGCATCTAATCCTCAAAACAATGCGATGGTGATGCAATTGATACAGCAACATCAAATAAACCAACAACAACAACAACTACAGAGATCTGCAGCACAACAGCAACCTGGCAGACAACTTCAAGGTTCTCAGCTTCAGAGTGGACAGGTCCTGAATTTGCCATCTGCCAGTATTGTTGGGCCACAAGTCCTTCCAAATGAAATTAGGGGGAGGGCTACTTTATCTTCTCTAGTCAATGGCAATAGCAGTCTTGGCAACAATATTATTGGTGTTCCTAGTTGAGGGCAATTAAACCGTATGCCAATGCCAGCATATGGCCTGGGTGCAACTAAATCTAATGTACCAGAAGGAATTGGATGGATGTCAACTCTAGACTACAAGAGCCAGAATGTGCACATTCTCCAAGAAAATGATTATTCCATTTCCAGTACTGTTTGTTTATCTTCCCCTTTAACAACATCTGATATTGAAGGTGGAATGAACATTTCAGGAATTAAAAGGTTGGGTGGCATAAGTGACATAGTTGGTTCTCCAACTCTAAGTGGTTCTGGAATAAGTTTTGGCACATCAAGTGGTATTGGTCAGAATTTAAGCCAGAGTGGTAGGCAAGGTTGGCAAGTGCAAAATGTGTCTATGAATCAAGATTTAAGTCAAACAACTACTGCTATCTTGAGCCCATGTCATGGCCAAGCTTCTCATAGAACCCAGGGGCTTGAATGCTCCTGTTGTGCAAGATCCAAGACAGGTTAGGAGTTTTGGATTTGTTGGGAAAGGACCAAATCTTTCAAGCAGGTTGGTACAAAATGCTAGATATCCTGGGATGCTCAGTAATGCTCAAAGTCAGGGTGAACTTTTAGGAATTGATAGCGGGCTGAGGCTGAAGGACAAAAGTGCATCAGATTTTGGATTGACTCCAAAAACTGGGTGCGACACACTTTCTGGCCATTTTCCTTCAAAATATCTCATGAATCTCCTCTTTAAACAGGTTTGTATTCCTCAATATTATTTTCCCTTTAGTTTCAAATCATTGCTCAAGTTGCATCACTTCTTGCAATTTAAGACCATGGTGCTGAACTTCTTTGATTATGTGCACTTTTATCATTTAAACAAGCTAGGTCTATGTTCTGTCCTATTCACTTTCTTGCATACATATTGTGTGTCTTCAGTACTATGAACACTATTTTTTAATATATGACCAACGAAATTTTATAACATGTATGTGATATATAAGCATGGAAAAACAAAATTGCACAGTAATTTTGGTCTAAGATTCTAAAGGAAAACACCCCATTATTGCATTGCATGACTTTGCTTGTTCCATTCACATTAATTTATATGCATGGGACTTCATACATACTAGGGGAATGCATTGGCTCAGGTTGTTTTCTTTTGTGAAAACAATAAATTGAAGTTTATTGGAAACAAAATTATGCACCAGCATACATTTTTGTATGCGCACCTCCTAATTTGTGAGGCTACAATTATAACATGCATACATTTGTTCACTTATCAGAATGAATTGTGTTGTAAGAATATTTTCAATGACCTTGTTGTGAATGAATATGGTACATGCTAAAAACAATAAATTGAAGTTTATTGGAAACAAAATTATGCACCAGCATACATTTTTGTATGTGCACCTCCTAATTTGTGCGGCTACAATTATAACATGCATACATTTGTTCACTTATCAGAATGAATTGTGTTGTAAGAATATTTTCAATGACCTTGTTGTGAATGAATATGGTACATGCTAAAAACAAGAAAAGTATGTTGTCGATGCTTCTGCTGGTGATTGATGGTTTTATCATTTCAACAATCTAGGTCTATGTTCTGTCCTATTCATTTTCTTGCTAACAAATATATCTTTCGGGTTATGTAATTGTGCAGCAACAGGACGGGATGGGGATTTCAGAAAATGAATTAAATTTAAATGGGGTATTGATTGGATAATGTTCATCTCAATTGAAAAATGTTTGTACTGTTATCCGAAGAGAAATCCGGCCTTCCCACCCTCAAGTGAGTTGAGTGGCATATAGCCCCATGTTGCTCATTGCTCAAAACAGAAACGTGACTTTATGCTTGCGCACTACAAAACAGTGGTAGCATTTCTAGATGAGTGTGGGGATCATTGTGGAAAGGCTTATGTGCAAATGTAGATGTAGTTGTATCATATTGTCTTGCACTTATATTGGGTTAAAAGTTAAAACTTCTTAGATATAATCTCATGACACATTTCAGAGGAATCTCACGCTCTTATGTTCACGATCTTATGTGATTGCAAGTCTTATTACTATGACATTTGGATTTGTTAGAGCAAATGAAAAGGCCAAAACAAATTGCAAATCCCTTATGGGAGTATGTCCATGCACCATTTCCTGTTAACTTTACAAGAATTAAAATACCTTGTCGAAATTGATGTTGTCGTTAAATGGCACAATGGATCCTAAGATCGTGGAGTGAAGCCATGTTATCGTGTTCCTGCAGACAGGCAACAATATGAGTTCCATGTTAAGTTTGAGGGTTTCAGCGCTTCCTTTGGCCATACATAGACAGTATCCCGCTAATTTGAAGATGCCTTTGTTCCTGTACTGTATGAATTTCCACGTGAAAAGCCCCAGAATAGTCGCCAACCATATGACAATAACCCAGGCCCTCTGCCAATTTTCGTCCAATAGATATCTCACGTTTCGCATTGCTCTCTGTATGGGATTCCTCCTGATTGTAACCGGTAAGATCTGCTGGCTCAAATTTTGACTATAGTTTGCATGCCCTTCCTTTCCATAACTTATAAGTCAAGCCTTGCAGCAGAGCTTTCAGTCGACTTAGCTGAAAGGTATTAGGAAATTTAAAACGTCGATCAGATTTACCAGAGTTTCATAAGCAAGATTTTCAATTTCTTTATCAAATTGAGTAGAAATTATAGAAACTAGGTCATCTGCGAGATAAAAGAAATTAGATAAATTTGTTTGAAAATCAGATCTGCAGGGAGCAAAGATGACCTCAGGAAATATGGCAGAGGTGGAGATTTAGCTGGTACCATGGGTGGTGGCAGAGGTGGAGTTGACACAGTGGATGGAGGTGGAAAGATCAGTTTTGCAGAAGTATTGTTATTGGAATTGTCACTTTCTTGAATAGTGTTTGTAATTCTTTTTAGTGGTTGGTTGCTTTCACCAACAGGCTTGTTATGCTCGGAAACTTGAACTCTACATCTAGAATCAAGATTCTCAGAAGCAGAGAAGTTAACACCATTAGTCCTCTTTCTAAAATTGCTTGGTTTCTCTCTCTGCATCTTGTCCACATTAGTTGTCAAAGAATGATTAGTAAGACATTTAGCCCGTACCGTGGGTGCAGGTGGAGGTGTGGCTACTTCCATGGAAGGAGGCAGAGAAAGAGATTTAGTCGGTACCATGGGTGGAGATAGAGGTAGAGTTGACACCATAGTTGGAGGCGGGGAGATCAATTTTGTGGAAGTACTGTTATGAGAATTGTCAGTTTGTTTGATAGTGTTTGTGATTGTTTTTAGTGGCTTGTTCCTTTCACCAACTGGCTTGCTATGCTTGGAAATTTGAACTACAGATTTGGAGTCAGAATTCTCCCAGGTAGAAACGTCAACACCATTAACCTTCTTTCTACATTTTCTAGTTTGATTTCTCTGTGTCTCGTCTAGATGAGTTGTCAACGAATGTTTAAGAGCAGGACCTTTGGTGCACTTCTCAGTATTGTTGGGTTGTTCTCTCTGCATCTTGTCCACATTAGTTGCCAAATAATTTTTAGGATCAAGACCTTGGGTGCCAATATTGGGAGAAAGGTCCTTGAAACAAATTGGATGCGAGCTACCAGAAACCAGATTTCTTGGAAGCCAAAGTAAAGGAGAAGCAAATGCATTCACAAAAATCCTTGGTTTCACTGAAGTTTGACTGCTCTCTTCCAAAATTGATGTAGGGGTAAGGGAAGCTTGGTTATAAACCTTTCTCTCTAAATACTCTGAGGATTCTAAAGAATCTGAAATCTCATAGGTTACTGCACCCTGGCATTCATTATCCTCTTTCATCTCATGTTTGTTCCTTTCTCTCCTACTTATATCATCTAGCGTCTCAAAAATCCTTCGACCTGTGCGTCAAAATCCACAAATTTTTCTCAATGCATTTTTTCTACCCAGTGGGACAAGTATCTTAAACAAAACTTAAGAATAATCTTTTACATTGTGTGTCAAAACGACAAAGATCTGTGGATTTGGGACCAATGACCTACATGGTTGTTCCAGACTACAAGTGTCCTCAAATGACTTTCGCTTGTGGCCTTGACTTCTATTGTTCTTCAAATCGATTCTCTTCAGAGCACTAGTGGAAGTGCTAAACACTGAAGAATATTACTTTCCATTGAGGTCTGCATCATTTGTGCTCTTTTCTTCAGCAAAGTCATCGGCCTTATGATCAAATGAGTCTACCCAGGTGTCTTACATAAATCGAAGCCACTTGTAAAATTGTTGCAACCTCTGCACACCATCAGGCTATTTAAAAATGAAAAATCACAGTATTGAAGATAATTCAATCAAAATATAATACCAAGAAAGAGAACAACATAAAGACCTGGATAGTAGGCTTCTGATCTCCTTCGGAGGAAAAACATGAGAATGTTGAAGCTGCCTTCACTGGAGAAAACTTATAAAGTGTTTCCATGGTGCTCGATAATAACTACAATAAACATATTGACAGGTATTGTAATAAAAATCAATATATTTTTTTAGTGAAAACAAGTTGCAACTCTTCTAATCAAGATTAAAATCAAAATTCCGCCACTGCAACAAATTCTCAAGCCAATTCCAGGCATCCATAGCTCCAAAATATGTAGTAACAATTTATGTTGTTGGACACGGTATAGCACCGATATACCTCATCTAGATTTTCCGATACATTGCGAGGTGGGAGCTCTAAGGCCTCTCGTAAACTAAATACCCGTTTTTGGAGCTAAAAATTATGGGGTCTCCAACCTGACCATGACCTTTGCTATTATTCTGAGCCTAAACAGAAAGAACAGAAGAAGAGCTTGGATGAGATGGACCCTGACCTGCTTGAGACTTTTCAGAAGCTGGGCATACCCCTGACTGAGCAGAAGAGATTGGCCAACGTTGCCGTAGATGCTGTTTTTGACAGTGTTTCCATTGCTACCACGCATAGGAAGACTCTACAGGCTGGTGGGGTTATCTTTTGTTCGATATCGGAGGCAGTTCGAGAGTATCCTGATCTGGTTATCTATCACCGCCATTGTTGATCTACTGAAACCCTCCTCCTTTACTTATTATGTGGTTAGATGGACGGGCTGCGCTGGGTAGACTGACGGGCTAAGTAGACGGATGGGCTGCGCTGAGTTTAACTATTTTTTAATTAATTTTTGGACGGCAGAGAATTCTTGAATCATCTAACAATAGATCCAACGGTTAAGATTAGGACAGGTAGACACTTACAGGAGTTCATTTCAGAGGGAAACGCCTTACGGCGTAAAAATAGGTCTCCAATTTTCACTCTTGATTTGCTTAACGGTTGTTAAGTAATAGTATGGTGGATCTTTGCTATTTATTTATACTACAAGTTGGGTATATAGAATATTTATTAACTTATACCTATTTGTATGGTGTATTTGGTAGCATATAAGTCCCAAATCCACCTAACTTGTAGTTGGTTGCATCTTGCAAGAAAGTATACAAAGAATGGATAATGTTATTGGTTAAACATGGACTAACAAAGCATTTAATTAAGTGAAAAAAATGCATAAACCAAACTAGAACAAAATTAAACTAAACAAAACAACTTGAAACAAGTTAATGAAGCTCAACAAATCAACAAGGGAATGGGAAAAGGGTTATCTTTATTGATTATTTTGAATGGAAGAGTGACAAATGAATTTCAAAGACACTTGAAGAGAGTTGCTTGAACGATGGTGCTCAATAGCTCTCAACAAGGATTTCCCCTTCTTAATCTCTTTCAAAGGTCTTTATCTCTCAAAAAAGCAAAGGAAATTCTGAACTCAACAGTGGAATCCTCTTAGCATTGGTATGTCTAATTAATTTGGAGCAATTTTGGCACCATAGCATTGGTATTTCTTCTTTTTGGGCTCTCCATGCTCTTACAATTATAGAAATTTTGAACACCCTTTCCTTCCTTCAGCTTATCAATGAGGTTCTTTGTCTCATAAATGAGATGAGAGCTATCATCCTCCTTTAATTAAGGCTTCTTGGTCCTCAGGGTTCAAATGGTCAGCCCTATCATGTCAAGAGTTTGATTATTATTCAAGAAAATGTGCCTCCACAGGTGCTAACTAGGATTTCTACGTCCCTCGTGGCTATCAAAGAAAAAGTGAAAAGGGTGCAATAAAATGTCTTTAGAGCACCCGCAAGGGTTGACTTTTTTAACCAACTTTAGGAAAACCTTTTAATTTTTTCCTTTCATAATGTTTTAAGCTAAAAATGTGTCCTTTGTACATGTTATTTACTGACTTTGAGTTCCTAATGTAGTGTACAAATGAGCGTACCATTTTTTCATAATAATAGTTTCCCCTTTATGTATGAGAGTATGAGCAAGCCTATAGCAGAAATACATCACGTTTTGTTGTTCCTGACGACGATTTTTTATGAATTATCGAGAGAGAGAAACTTTTTGTGGAGATGATTAGGGAAAAATACCTTGACTAGGAATTAAAATAATACCATGCTCAAAATAAAATTGATACAAATGTGTCTATACAAGGTAGGCATGTCCTATGCTCGTTATGATGAATTTGATTGACATATTACAAATGCTCGGGAAAATCCTATCAAATCATCATTGAAATGGCTAATGTTCTATCAACTGAAGAAGATAATTGAATATACATTCAAGGGAATCTCTGTCAAATAGACTGAATTAGGTGCCCCTATGCATCAGATACAAAGCATTGTTGAGTGTGATTTGGATACATGGGTCTCCGACTAAATGAGAGAACTGCAATGGTCATGAAGTACGATACACCCCTGATGTGAAAACTTGTGTTGGTGTCAAACATCAAGGGGATGGTTGAAATCAGTGGGCAATGAGGATTCCCAATGTTCCACTTGATATTGTCCCAAAAAGGGTGGGAAAAAACCAAGGTACTACTTTGATATTGGGAGATGGGTATTGAAGTCGACAGAAAAGAAGCATCATCTATTCGAAAATGGTTCCAAGAAATCCATATGAAGCTGAGGTGGGTATTATAAAATGGTGGGTCAAAGGCATTATAATGGAGGTTGATGATATAGGAGGGATACATAAAATTGCTCGAGGTTGGAGCTATAATGTGAGTGGCAGCGGTCAAAACAAAAATATGAGGGATAGGCCCCCAGGGTTGGAAGGAAATCCAAGGTAGGTATATGCATGTTTTGTTTTTCATAAAGTATGGTTGAAAAAATGGTGATCAATGATGTGGGTATGATGTAAAATCTGAGATCCAACCAAGCATGACTAGGGATGATAGTTAGGTATCAAACAAAAAAATATGAGCGAGAACCTTTTCCAAAAGAATATTTGTACATTTTCCAAAATAATTTTAAGAGTGCTTTTGAATGTATAAACACGGAGATGGGTTCCCCAAGAATATAGTGGCATGATTATTGATACATGTGGATAACTATAGAGTGTGGGGGTGCCATTGTGTGGTCTCAGTGTGAGGTGAATGAAATATATGTGGTAATGTGGATGATCTAATGCAATTTGGGGGAATGGTAAGCCAAGTGTATAATGAAATGGTGCATTCATGATAATTTAAAAAAAATGGCAGCCGAGGAGGAGGTGGCAGGAAGGAACGTGAAGAAGAGAGATGACGCTTATCTTCAAGCTCATGCAAATGAATGGCTCTTGGGCTGAATAAAGCAATCATGGATACTAATAGTTTAATTGGAACTATTGAATGGGGTAATCCATGTGGGTGAAAGCTCTATCAACCAATGTGAATGTTTATCAAGTGCAAGTGGAAAGTGGTGGTAAACATGGCCGAGATGGTGGACCATATGGTTAATTTTAGAGAAATAATGTTAGGAAATGCAAAGTTTAGAAGAAACCTATCATGTTAATGTTGGAGCCCAGAAATGTTTTTGTTAAATTTTGTTAAGTGAAGGAGCACACAAGAGGATTGAGGAGTGTAGAAGGTGTAGACGTTGTGCAGTAGAGGGTTGGTGCAAGAGGGGAGGCGTAGTGTAGGTGGACACCGAACATGAAGGAGACATTGACAACTAAAGAGAAAGGACGTATGCGAGTAAGGATAAGTTGTTAGGAGTGTGCAATAATGGAGAAGCAAGAAGGCAATGACATGGTAGGGAGGAAGTTAAACATATTTTGCAAGGAATGGAAGATTAGCAAAATGGAGCAACCAGGTGGGAGATATTTCAAAAGGCGGTTAGCATGCATGGGCCAGCTCAAGAAGTTATTAGAAAATATCCTAACGGTCCACGGGACGGTGAGAGAAACCGAAGGGAAACTCGAGAAGGTTTGAGGACCCTCAAGGAAGAGATAAAAGGTAAGGATAAGGACGAATCATGGTTAGAAATTTTCTTAGTGGAGGATACAATAGGTTGACGGTTGCTGAAGGCGGGGTTATATGCTTTTTATATGTCTTATGTATGTCTGCATTCTTAAGCTAGATATCTTCATCTGTAATTGATACATAGCCCTATTGTAAAGTGAGATATATATATATAATGAATGTTGGATAGTTTTTCTTTTGCATCATATGTATGTTTCCTTTTGTATGTTGTGCAGAGATTAATTGTTGGTGAGCCTCACTATATGACTATTGCATTGTAGCACTTGGTGCATTTTCTGACATTTAATGAAGTAATAGAGTGGATGGTTGGGTTGCTCCTCATGATCTAAGTTAATGCTTGAATGTATTTAATTGTGTTTGGTGTACTGATTTAGTTGTGTTTAATGTTTGTTATATCTTTAAGTAGGTGTGAATATCGTGAATGGTTATCCTTTTTGGAAAGTATAGTAATGTATTCACTTTCTATCGTGTTTTTGTAAGGAACAATGTTGGATATGTTAATGCCATCCCAAATGTCAAAAGGTGTAAGTTTTTTTAGTCCTCTGCAAGATTTCAATGGTGATCCATGCGCTAACTGGTAGATGGGAGGGTTTAGAGGCCCTGCAGAATGCACAGTCCTAGGAAGATGGTTAAGTGTCCATTTGGTGAGAGTCCAGCGTCTTAATTTGTAGACAGTCCTATAAGACTGCAGAAACTTGTTTCCAAAATTCACCCAATAACATCTCGGGTGGCACTTCACTGACTCTACGGGTGTTTCCGAAAGGATCAAAGATGAGCAAGTTTTTGTTAGCCACTGCGTAGCCAATCCCAGGTCTGTTAGAATCACGTGCACCCGCAAATGGGTTTTTTTGTTGGGACTAGGATCATCGTGTGATGGGATTGTCTCATAGGAATGTGGAAGCCATGTAATCCCACCAAGGAGGAGATTAATCAGTGGTTTAAGCAGAAGCAACGCGAGTTTGCTGCAAAAGAGATCGGGAATAAGAAGTAGAGTATGGAGAAATGGTTGCAAAAGAATGTGTTCATTGAATTCCATGAAATTTTCTTTTGAGAATTCTTTAACCTCTTGACAAAGTGGGTTAAGAGGTTAAAGGAAAAAAACCTGACATATCATCACGATGGGCTGAGAAGGTGGACACCTGAGGAGGTACACTAGCTACAAACAGTAAGTAATAAAACCTCGTGTGTTGTAGAATTTTGATTTGAAAGTGTATTAGAGGGGTACATTATTGAATTTGTTGTGAAAGTGACAATATCATATTCTACAGTGAAGAGAAAGTTTATAAGGGACCGTGAGGCAGATTCATCAGGTCAATACCATTAGTTATCAAGATGTTGTTGTATGACCATGTAGTTATGCCTCTAGAATTTGACAACAT
Organism: Pinus taeda; assembly: GCA_000404065.3. Lineage (NCBI taxonomy): Eukaryota > Viridiplantae > Streptophyta > Pinopsida > Pinales > Pinaceae > Pinus > Pinus taeda. Next base: position 71,039 of record APFE030859981.1, on the reverse strand, counting down.
GAGTGGATAGAACACTTGTGTGCCAGGGGGAGTAGGGGAAATCTAGGATATGGTCTGAGAAGTGGGAAAGGAGAAGAAGTAGGATAATTGCAGCGGAAGTTGATAGCGAGTCAAGGAATGCGCATGTGAAGGAGAGAGAGATGGTATGGAGAGTGAGATATTTTTAGGGTGGCACTTTGAGGAGTAGAAGGAGGTTTCAACAGCGTGATGTGGGATGAAGCTAGTCACCATCACTACCTAGTGAGAGGATAAGCTTAGAGATAGGGGCTAGGATATGCCATTAAAGGATAAGGAATAGTGTTGGTGACAAGAGTTATGAAGGAAGCAGTCTAGTATGCCACACACATAGGAAGGGGAAGAAGAAAAGCTAATTCCACATGATCCAGAATATTTGGAACTAGAATAGTCAAAACGACACTACACACATCTACAAACCAAGAGGTAAGAACTAAGCACACCAATATGACTAGCATAGAAGGTAATTATAGTCAAGGAGGAGGAAATACTAGTAGTGGGATCGGTCAGGCTATAGGAGGATTGACACAGGGTGCTCAAGTTTAGTTTGGTGTGCAAACGAGCATGCAATTTTCTAATCATTCAACATGTGTAAGTGGAAGTAGTTCATCTGGAAGTATCGTGCAAAGAGCAATGATTGGGGTGGATCTTAGGATGCTAATGTTTCATGGCGCTAAGAATGAGGACTAGAGCAACATTTATTTTTTTGTGAGGTTCTGTGGACAACCAAGCAAGTCCAATACGAGGCAACAAAAATTGCTCAGTTGGAAGCAACTTTCAGGCAAGCACTGACATGGTACATGAAGTTCAAGAGAGCGACTCCATTTGGACAAAACAAGACTTTAAATGAGGCTACACAGGATTTTATGCAAGAATTCCAGAAGTCAAAATTAGAATCCTAGTCCATTAAATAATTAAAGGAAATCAAGCAAGTCCCAAGCGAGTCATTATGGTACGTTGATCAATGATTCAAGATTTTTATGGATATGTTGATGTTCAAGATTCTTGACGTGCAACATAAAGAATGGTTTATCATTTGGCTACTACTGCATATCAAGATACCATTTACACAAAAATGGATAGGTACACAGTTAGAGAGCTTAGAGCTCGTGTTAAAATTGGGGGCTAGGCCAGCAGCAGGTGGAGAAAATAATGGTATGGCACAGGTGCAGTCACAGTTGGTCATGTTAACCTTGCACCTTCAGGATTTGATGAAGTGGAAGGAAAAGCGAGAAAAGGTATGGTGCACCATATGTCGAACAGAGGGTAACCATAGGAATGAGTGTAAATTACTAATAGATTATAAAGCGACTATCTCAGTGAATCTGCTTGCACAGGGTAGAGGAATGTGGTGTGAAATTTGTCGAGTGTGGGGTCGTACACCTACAAGTTGTTCAATGATGCAAAAGTATGAATCCATGGCCCATGCTCTATTTTGTGATTTTTTGAAATCAGTAAGACACGATATCCACCATTTCCACACTTTAGAGTTAATGCATGAGTGCACTTTTGACACATTTTGGGCGTCGGGACTCGAAGGGACTAAAGCAGCACTAGCTAATTTAACCCAACAAGGGTATAACTATGATGGATAATATAATCATAAGGGCCAAGTACAGGGAATGGAAGCTAGATGATTTGGAGGACTGGTTGAGGAAGACAAGGATTTGGCCAAGGTCAGGGTACAATATTCTACTACAACTGTGGACAGCAGGGACATCTTGCATAGGACTCTACTGACATCTTCTACACATGTACTTACTACATGGAATTAGACCACTCAATAGATAATTGTCCTTAGCTAATTACGAAGTGGTGGGACAAGAAGGGCTCTAATGTGTAGATAATATTTGTCTAACCTTGTAGAACCCAACAACGGGTTGGCACGATGACTCGAGAGGTGTCAGGGTAGGGGAAAATGCTGTGAAATTTGGGACACCATAGCCATAGTGGGTGAGGAGATCACTTGAACCCATTTGAAGTTCGACCCTGCTTAGGAGAAGGAAACATTCAAGGAGGCAGAATGGAAGAATGGGACAATGCGAAGGAAATTTTTGAATCATCCATGCCAGCTATATATGATGATACTGCAAGTAGAGAGTAGGTGACAGCAACAAATCCAATTCAAAACCTGCTACAAAGTTGTTTAGAGTTAGTAAAGGACACCCAAGATTTGGAAAAAATAAAAAATTTCATTGAGAAGTGTGCCAGCAGACCTATGGTGACCACTGCGAGGGATTTTCCATGCACAATGAACTAGGTGGCCTGAATGAAAATAATTAGCCAAGAATTCTAATTCGACACGCAAATCAGGTAGTATGAGATGATGTTATGAAACTAGCTCACAAAATAGAAGAACAGATAGATCAACGACTTTAGAATCAGCCTCTTCGAGGGGGAAACCTCCTTTACATTACACAAATGAACAATTCTTGGATGATACAAATGACAAAACATCCTTTCTATATATAGGATTATAAGGGGTCCCAATACAATCAGAGCCTACATAACAATGATATTGTAGGGGCACAACAATAATAATAGTGGGCTTCTATGTGGCATACTAATAATGACATGGGGACTATATGGGCACAATAATACAATAAGGGGGTTGCACTGATAACAATAAAGGGTTACACTAGTATTATAGGGATCTAACATGCCCCTCTCCAAAGTGTTGTCCTCAACGCTTGAGTAGTTCTAGATTCTTCTGTATAAATTCTCATCCTCCCATGTGGAATCTTCAATGGGTAAATTCTTCCACTTGATGAGATACTCTAAAATTGATCGATTCTGTAGCGGTTGATTTCTTGTTTTTGTGACTGCTTCCGGTTCCAATATGATTTTCCCTTCCTCATCAAGTTCTGACAATATTGTTTAAACTAGGACCTTCTCACCTATAACCTTCTTTAACCATGAAACATGGAAAACTAGGTGCACTCGGGAAGATGCATGAAGCTCCAATTTGTATGTCATAGTACCAATCTTTTGTAACACCTTGTACGGACCATAACACTTTGGTGATAATTTATTATCCTTCTTAGCTTGCTTGAGGGACATTTGTTTGTATGGTTGTAGTCGTAGAAATACCCAGTCACCTTCATCAAAACTTCTTTTGCAGCGATGTTGATTTACTTGTTGTTTCACTATTCTTCACCAAAGTGGGGTTATCCTTTAAAAGTTGGAGAACTTGTTGTTTATGCTCAATGTGATCTTTCACTACTTGGACCTTTTTCTTCTTAATATGTCCTTGTATCTTGAGAGTTTGAGGAGTGGTAATTCCTACCATAGCATTACAAGATATGGTTGGATTCATTTCATGATGCTCAATGTGATCTTTCACTTCTTGAACATTTTTCTGCTTGATATGTCCTTCTATCTTAAGAGTTTGAGGAGTGGTAATTCTTGCCAATGCTTTACAAGATATGATCAGATTCATTTCTTCATTCTCTTGGATGGTTTCCTGGTGTATATCCTCTTATTTTTAAGTTTATTGATCATTTTATTCCTCCTCTTCACAATCTATGTAAAATAATTTCTTGTCAGCACACTTATGACCTTTAGTGTATTTGCTATCACAAATGGAACAAAGCCCTTTTTCTGTTTTTTCTTCCAATTGGTGTGGTGTAAACCTTGTAGGTTGTGGAAGGCTAGGAGCAAAAACACTTCCATATTTATAGTTGTGAGTGGTAGAATTCCTTGTTTCCATAATTCCACTTTCAACTTTTCTTGCCAACTCGAATGCCTTCTCCAATGAATCAGGTTCCTAAAGATGAACCTCATGTTGAATGTTATCCTGTAAATTTCCTATGAAGACATCAATCCTTTGCTTCTCTGGAATATAATTAACCCTTATATTCAATTTTTGGAAGTCCTCAATGTGCTCTTCCATTGAACCCTTTCGTTTGAGATTTATCAATTGGCTAAAGAAGGTGTTTCTCTTTGTATCCTCATAATGTGCTATCATTTCCTCCATGAAAATTGACCAAGTGACAAGTGGTTTACGAGAAAAAAGCCCTTTATACCATAAAAATTGATTCGATTCTAAATATAACGATGTAATATGTACCTTTTGTAATAGTTGCACATCATGTAGATTAAAATATTGCTCCATCTATAGTATCCAATTTACCGGATCCTTGCCATCAAACTTATTCATATCGCCTTTTCTTGATTTTAGGAGCTCCAGCTTGAAACCACTGTAACTCTATAATTTCATATCTCCAAGTTCTAAAATTGTGTCATGTGCTAGATCTAAGAGTCATATTTCTAACCCCACCAGTCTTACCAATATTGGATTCTTCAACAAAGAGTTAGGTCAAATCTCCTATGATGACCTGATTATAGACTAGTTCAGTAGAGTGAACTTGTACGACCTGCCATGTGTCGTTTTTCTAACCTTCGGGCCTGAAAACAATATACAGAAAAGCACAGTCCGTCCTCTTTCTATAAATTCTGACGAAATTTCAATCTGATGCTCAGAGGGAAATTTATGATGATTTTCCCAAGGTCACTAATTTGGGATGTAATTCGGGAGCTTGCGGAAACCATAAATGTCTTGGACAGTATCTCTAAAAATATAGCGAAACAAGATATAAATTTGGGCCTGAGCTTAACCCAGATTTCTGCTCAAATGGGTTTTGATTTCCGAGTCTTAACCTTTGTAGAAATCAGATTATAGCGAAAATTCCACGATGACTTGTTTGAGATGGAATTCTGGAGGTTTCAAAAACCCTAACTTCGTTAGATCATATCTCCAAAAATATAGCAATACAAGATCTGAAATTTAGGCCCAAGGTTCTGCGAGAATTCGACTCAAATGGGTTTTTTTAATCTTCTAAAATGACGCAAAAACAAAGTTATAGTGAAAATTACACGATGACCTATTTAGAGCAGTGAAACCCTAGAATTCAAAGCTTTGATACCAAACGTTATGAAACTACCTCACAAAATAGAATAACAGATAAATCAACGACTTCAAAATCAGCCTCTTTGAGGGGGAAACCTCCTTTACATTACACAAATGAACAATTCTTGGATGATACAAATGACAAGACCTCCTTTCTATATATAGGATTAAAAGGGGTCCCAATACAATCAGAGCCTACATAACAATAATATTGTAGGGGCACAACAATAACAATAGTGGGCTTCTATGGGGCATACTAATAACGATGTGGAGAATATATGGGCACAATAATACAATAAGGGGGTTCCACTAATAACAATAACACTAGTAGTATAGGGACCTAACAGATGAACAACATCATATTGGACCTAGGGTCAAAAGTAAATATTTTACCAAAGAGCACTTAGGAGATAATAGAACATCCAAAGTTGAATTGGTATTTGATTCATTTTAGATTGGTGAACCAACATCATATGTTTTCTATTGGATGACTGACAGGAATACCCGTGTACATTGACAGGGTATCAAGCACTGTCAATTTTGAAGTCGTCAAGATCATGGATGAGACTGATCCCTACCCTACTCTATTAATGATTGATTGGCATTTGACAATCAGGTAATAATTAATATAAAGAAAAGACAAATGATATTTTAAGGTGGAGATGTTAGAGTGATAGCATTGTTAGATCCATGCAAAGGAGACAGATATGTCGAGCCAGTCAAAGGTGAATTTAGCCAGGAGGAGTTAGACAACATCTATAATTCCACAACTCAACGTGAAGACTATGTGAACCCCACAACAGAAAAAGTGTGAAGTTGGCACAACACTAAATCTTGTGCTTCTAACTCAAAGGAAGCATTGGATAATTGGAAAAATAGGTTGCATGAAGTTAGTACACGGATTTGTGTGCACATCACGAGAATAGTGTGTGGATAGGGATGAAGGTGCACAATCCACATTGGTTTGATAGACTATTCGAGGTAGATATTTTTGTGTAGGAGTTTGAATACCAAATACCAAAGTACCAAAGGATTCTCGTGTTGGATGTTGCATTACATGCAACTCCAGCTAGATGGTGGGTTGTGTATAAAGAAAAAATTGCAAGATGGAAATAGTGTAAGAAACTTATATTAGATTTGGGACCAATTAGGGGGTCCCTGGAGAAAACTATTCAGGCATGGAATGCTCCAAAATGCACTTGAAACAATGTGTCACATCATGGACAAAAGGACGTGTACTACAACAAGAGTGGGTACACTGATTCATACACATGTTGGACACCATTCTAGCTAATTCGCACATTGAGTTGGAAGTGCACAAAGCAATCTAGGACTAGAATGAAATGACACAAAGTTCCAAGGAACCAATGCTTCAAATCTAAACATGGAACCAACAATGCTAGATCACGAACATTGTGTTCCGCACATAGATATTGATAGTAGGTGTAGGAGTTCCTAGAATGTTACAATGTCGTAGAATAAGGAGAAGATGTGGACGATTCCTGCAACATTAAAATTCCAACGATTGAAGGGGAACGTGCAGTAGATGGACCACTACAACAGTTCGCCAAATTCGCACAGCCTATCAGGGCTTGGAAGGTAAACATTGGTAAAAAAGAGAGTACCAAGATGGCTACAATTGGAGACTATTAGGAGGATGAGATAGTCAATAAGGTCGCAGTCTTGTTGCAAGAATACTAGGATCTGTTCCTTAACACTTTGGAAGTGATGAAGAGGATTGTCGGGGAATTGGGAGAGACAATGATCCCAAGACATGTTTAGCCACCATGGTAGTTCTGGAGCACGAACGTTGTGTTTTACACATAGACATCTACATCAGGTGCATGAGTTCCTAGAATGTTACAATGGGGTAGAATAAGGAGAAGATGAGGATGATCCCCAGAATATTAAAATTTTAAAGATTGAAAGGGAATGTGTAGTAGATTGGCATATTTAGCCACCAGGGAACCAAGAGTGTTGGAACACGAACTCTATGTTATGCACATATAAATATACAACAAGTGCAGGAGTTACTAGAATGTTGCAATGTGGTAGAATAAGGAGAAGATGAGGAAGATCCTTGGAATATTCAAATTCTGAACATTGAAGGGGAACGTGCAGTAGATGGAGCACCACTACAGTTTTCCAAATTCACACGACTTATTAGGACTCGGAAGGTGAACATTGGGAAAGAAGAGAATCCCAAGGTGGCTACAATTAGATACTACTAGGAGGATGAGATAATCGAGAAGGTCACATACTTACTGCAAGAATACCAAAATCTATTCCCTAACACTTTAGAAGAGATGAAGAGGATTGTAGGTGAATTGGATGCAAAGCTAGTGAAGCAGTAATTGTATTGGTTGAATAAAATCTATAATGAGAAGGTCATGTGAGACTTAGACAAAATGTTGCAAGTAAGAATTATCTAACCTGTGAAGGAGTCAGAGTGGATAAGCCCAATGGTTATTCAAAGCAAGAAGACAGGGGAGATAAGGATTTTTGTGGACCATTAGAAGTTGAATGATGCTTATGAGCATGATCCCTTTCCCACCCCATTTACAAATGAGATATTGGAGAACATGGGTGGTCTTAAGGTGTACTCCTCCACCGATGGATTTTCAGGCTATCACCAGGTGAGGATCATTAAAGAAAATTACCATAAGATGAGGATCCCCTTGAAACTGGATGCAAATCTATTGAAGCAATAATTGTATTGGTTGAATCCAATATATAATGAGAAGGTCATGCGATACTTAGACAAAATGTTGCAAGTAAGAATTATCTAACCTGTGAAGGAGTCAGAGTGGATAATCTCGATGGTTATTCAGAGCAAGAAGACATGGGAGATAAGGATTATTATGGACCATTAGAAGTTGAATGATTCTTATGAGCATGATCCCTTTCCCACCCCATTTACAAATGGGATATTGGAGAACATGGGTGGTCCTGAGGTGTACTCCTTCACCGACGGATTTTAGAGCTATCAGCAGGTGAGGATCATTAAAACAAATTACCATAAGATCCCCTTTGCAATGAAATGGGGATGTTTTCATTATACGATGATGTCATTCAGATTAAATAATGCACCAACCATTTTCTCAAGAATAGTGGTTGCAACATTCAAGAAGTTTATTCATAAATTTTTAGAATTATATTTAGATGATTGGACAATGTTGAGTCTATTGGAGAACACATTGAGGTGTTGTGACTAATGTTAGAAAGGTGTAGAAAGTTACAGATTTCTTTAAATCTTAGGAAATTCATACTTTGCACCTCTTTTGGTAAATTTTTTGGGGAACATTGTATGTAAACAGGGGTTTGTGGTGGATCTGGCTAAGATTGTTGTCATAGTGGACCTGTCATTACCTACCTCAGTGGAATAGTTGAGATCTACTTTGGGGCATATAGTGTATTATCAAAAGTTCATACAGGGGTGTGCTAAGATCACGACCCCTATGGAGAAGTTATTAAAGAAGGGAGCATATTTTCAGTGGATAGAGGAGTGTTAGCAAGCCTTGGACACCTTAAAGGAGAAGTTTGTGTTTATTCCTATCCTAGTATTTCCATACTAGAGAAAGGAATTCCATGTGCATGTATATCTTTCATCCATTGCACTAGGTGAAATCTTGGCTCAACCTCGGGAAGGAGAGATTGATCACCCTATCTCATTCGCTAGCATGAAGCTGGAAATTATTTAACAAAATTATACCATGACTGAAAGAGAAGGATTGGCGATGGTGTATGCTCTTTAGAAGTTCATACACTACCTATTGGGTAATAATTTCAAGTTGTACACTGACAATTTTTCACTAAAGTACCTTTCTAGCAAGCTCGTGTTGGGGGGACTATCTACATATGGCTACTTTATTTCTAGGAGTATCATTTTTAGGTGGTGGTTAAGCCAGGAAGACTAAATGTCAAACCAAATCATTTGTCGCCTCTAAATTTAGGTGAAAATGCACAAAACTTGGAGGATAATCCACCAGAGGTGTGGCTATTTGCTATGACTATGGTAGATGAATACTTCTTGAAAATTGTGTATTTTCTAAGTACATGGATGGCACCATAGGATTATACAATGGCACAGAAGAAGCAACTAGTAGTTAAAGTAGTGAATTATAGTTAATTGTTGGATCGTTGTATAAACTAAGAGCGAATATAATTTTACATAGGTGTGTTATGGAGTGCGAGTGACCGATGATCTTAGCAGAAGAACTTATGGGGGTTGCAAGAGGACACTACACAGGATGACTTATAGTGTAGAAGATCTTGCACACTAGACTATGGTGGACCATAGTGCATGTCGATGCGAAAGAGTTTTGCAAAACTTGCAACTTATGCCAAAGAGTCGGGAGGTCATCTAGACAAGATGAAATTCCCCTAAACCCTCAGCTCACTTTGTAGTCATCTGATGAGTGGTCCATTGACTTTGTTGGACCCATTGATTCGTCAGTGAGAAGAACTAGTGCATGGTATATAATTACCTCTAGAGATTATTTGACCAAATGGTAGAGGTTGTGTTGGTAAGTGATTGCAGTGCAGAACTAACTGCATGTTTATTATTCAAAAGTGTGATAACCAAGTTTGGAGGCCCAAGAATCTTGATGAGTTATCAAGGTACACATTTCTTGAACAAGGCTATTGCAGCATTGAAGGGGGAATTTGAAATCTACCACCAGAAAAGTACTTTGTATCACCCACAAACTAATGGAACAGTTGAGGCATTCAATAAAATATTGGAGATCATGCTTACCAAGGCGTACAATATGCAGCACAATGAATGGGATTTAAGGATTCTTGCGGTCTTGTGGGCTTATAGGACTATGTCCAAGAAGTTGGTTGGGAAGACACCTTTTTGTTTGGTGTATGGAATGAAAGTTGTTATGCCAATTAAAATTTTAGTACTGAGCACGCATCGCACTAGCCACGTACCTAACAAAAGTTAGCACATTGGATTAGATATTGCAAGAATTAATGTAGTTAGAAGAAGACCAAGTGCTAGCCAACTTCCATCAAGAGGTGCAGAAGGCTTGATATAAAGCCTGGCATGACAAAATAATTAAGCATAAGACACTTCGAGTTGGGGATTTGGTGTTGTTGTATGATAGTAAGTTTCTCAAGTATCCAAGAAATTTCAATATTCATTGGATGGGACCATAGGTAATTCAACATATAAGTGTGTGTGATACAAATAAAGAACTTAGATAGCATGTCGTGTGAGGGATTTGTTAATGGAAGTAGGCTAAATCTATATAGGGATAGTCGAGCTCCTATGCACTTTAGGTGAATAATTTGGAAGTGCAGTCTACTAGCTATACATAAATAACATAGTTTGTTCCTGAGAGGTAGGAAGTTCTGAATGGTATTTGTTAAAGTTAGGAGTTGCTATTTCATTCATATGTTTGAAATAATATAACATTGTGCATTGAGGATTCATTGCATCAAACTGGATATCATGCAGTGTTGTCGGCCACCTTACCAGAAGTTTGTGCAAAGAGGGGAAACAAAAACAATATTAGGTAAGTGGCACGATGACAATGGAATAGTGGAGTCAAGTTCGCATCAATACAAATATATGCACAGAAATCTTATAGAAATGGGATGTTGGCAACCTAGCTGGTACAAAATTTAGTGAATACTTGGCAAAGAAATTTGGGGTGGATAACTCACAATCATTTGAAAAATGGGTACTCGATAAGGAATTGTCGCCAATGGATCACAATCATGGTGAGAAAAGGCATCAATCCTCTTCACCTACAACAAAAGGACACTAGTTGGGATAGCGAATCACCTCAGATCATGGTGTTGTACCAAGGTGATGGCTCAAAACCATGAAAGTAGAATATGGGAATACAATTTTGGTAAATAAATGAATGTGATGAAGTTGTGGAAATTAGATAATGGAAGGTCATAAATGGAGAAGAGTGTGTAAAGTAGAAGCTACAAAGTAAAAGAAATTGAATCATAGCCGAGCCGAGTGGAGAGGATTAAGATTCTTGTTGAAAGAGTATTCGGTATCAAGCTATGATAAGGGAGATTCAAGTGTTTGAGGAAGGGAAATCACACACAAAGTTTCACTTTTTCTCACTAAAAAGTAAGGTTGAGCGGTAACAGAAAATCAAGGTGCCCTCAAAGAGGCAAGGGTAGAACCGAGGTGTTGTATCGGGGTGATGGATCAGAACCGTGAAAGGAGAATATGGGAATATGATTTTGGTAAATAAATGCATGTGATGAAGTTGTAGCAATTAGATAATGGAAGGTAATAAATGTAGAAGAGTATGTAAAGTACAAGCTAAAAAGTAAAAGTACTTGAATCAAAGCTGAGCCGAGTGGAGAGGATTAAGATTCTTGTTGAAAGAGTATTCAGTATCAAGCTATGGGAAGGGAGAATCAAGCGTTTGAGGAAGGGAAACCACACACAAATTTTTGCTTGTTCTCGCTAAAAAATTAAGGTTGAACAGGAACAAAAAACTAAGGTGTCCTTAAAGATGCAAAGCCAGAACCGATGAGGGAGGAAACCAACACAGAGCCCAGTTTAGAGAAAGTTGAGCTAACAGAAACCACCTACTACATGGAAGAGTCGAGGTACATACCATCGTTCAAATAACCCCATGCATTTATGGCAGTCCCCAAATAGTTTAAGTATACTGTAGAAATACCACCTATTCCACCTAGGGTAAGCAGAGAGGGGAGAATGAAGAGTTTTCTGGAACACATTGAATATTAAAATCATGATCTTTGTGATCCCTCTCGTCTCCCATACCTTCAGGGACTATATAAAACTGGTATTGGCTCTAGAAAAGGTACATGTTGTTGAACAAAGTGTCCAGGCACTGCGATAAAGCTGAGAATAAGGGTTGTCAGTCTAATCCTTTCTCACTTCATTTAGAATTTCTCCTAGACAAGTCAAGGGGGGTAATCCCTAGGGGTAAATGAATGAGGAAAACATGTGGAACACAAGCTCTAGGAGACTTAAGGAAAATGAGACAAGTTCTGATTAACTGAGCTATATATATATATATATATATATGAACTAAGATGAATAAGACATAACCACAAGATAGAAATGATTTTTAGGCCAATGCCTTAGATGCTTAATTAAACACGAACCTACTTGAAGAACAAAATCAAGTTATTCAGAAGAAGATTAGAGATGTGATAGATATGACATTCATGAACAATTAGATTAAAGCATAAGAAAATGCTCAAAATTTTAGCATACAAAATATTTAGTAATTAAATTTCGAAAAATTTAAATATCATGAAGAATTATGAAATTTAAATGCTAAGCAATTCACAATCCTAGAATTAAAATGATTTTTCTTTAATCACCCAGATCTGAAAAAAATATAAAAAAATTAAAAATTAAAAATTAAAAAAAAATTAAAAATTAAAAAAAAAAAAAAAAAAAAAAAAAAAAACGTTCTCCTATAGTCAATATTTAGATATGATTTAAAAAAAAATATTAAGCATGTTTGACTACAGAGAAATTAAAAATGTTAATACAACAAAGTTCTTTCCTTTAGATTTTACCCCTAACACAAAAAGAGACCAAGAAGCAACTTTAGGTTAAAAGTTTAATTATTCCTTGGGCAATTTTTAATGTGCTAAGTCTTATGAAAAAAATTTAATGTGGTAAATGATCAAATTTTTTAATGTGACAAAAATAAAGAAATCAAAAGCCTTTAATAAGTTAAATTTTTAATGCGCCAAAGGCCACATAAAAATTTAAATTTTTTAATGCACAAAAATCCCTTTTAATTTAATTTCTTTAGAAAAATCAAGGTCACATTAAGAAAATGGAAATGAAGAAAAAATTTAAAATTTTTGTTTTTATATAAAACAAAATAAAAATAAAAAGTCATAAAGAAATCAAACACAAGGAAATAAAATTGAAATTCAACTTAAAAAAATAAAAATAAATAAAAAAATCAAAGTCACAAAAGAAAATAAAAATAAAAAATAAAAGCATGAAAAGCAAACCCTAAAAGAAAAAATTGAATGATGTTAATAAAATTAAACCCTGGCCAAAGTTTTCTTTAAAAATAAAAAATAAAAGGAAGAAAGGAAATCAAATGGCCTTTGTTTATATGCAAGCTCAGACAGTGGCGGAGAGGAGGAACTTATGACAAGGAAATGGTAAGGAAAATGCATGAAGGGCATTAGTTTGAGGGTGAGGGAGCGATGGCAGCGACACAAAGGGAGAATGTAGAGGTTTAGTGCAGGTTTTGACAGTGGCGAAGGATAGGAGCTCGACGAAGGAGCTGCAAGCAGGTTTGCAAGTCGAGTAGGTCCGAGGAGTAGCATATGGAAGCAGACTTCAACAACAAAGATGGTTGAGAAGGCAACGAAGAACGCATGGATGGCAGCAAGGGTTAACTCGATGAGAAGGGCGGAAAGGGAGATGAAACTCGGGAGCAAAGAACAAGGGAGAAACAAAAAAAATGGAGAGAAAAAAGGAACAAAAACCCAAAACACAGAAAAAAGAGAGGAGAAAAACTAAGGGCTTAACAATGAATAGTAGCCCAAAAACCCCTTAAAATTTTGCCTAGAAAATCTTTGATTAAAGTGATATATTTTCTAATTCAGATTATAAAATCCTCAAGAAATTTGAAACCCTCAAACTAGAAAATTTTGGAATAATGCCCTTGCAAAATAATTTTGAGGCCAGATCTTACCCTCTAGGGCATAGATCTGGCTTCAAATAAAAATTCTCCTTCAGATCTGCAGCTATATAATAAGAAAGAGAACACCTGAACAATATATACAATGATAAAATTGAAAACCCCAAAAAATCCACGTTAGATAAATACAATATTTACAAACTGAAGGCTCTAAATAGCTAGATCTACCATTATGTTGCAAAGAAATTAAAGATTTTTTTAATTTTAAATGGAGGTACTAGCTTAAAACCCTCATGCATCCACAAAACAACAATGTTATGATAAGCCCTAGGATTAGACAGATGGCTCTTCAGAAACTACAGATCGAAAGTTGGCTGGTCCAATTGAAGACTATCCCCTAACACTCGATAACTTTGCTCAAAATTTCCTTGCAAAAGTTGATCCGACCATTAAAAATAGAGAGAAGAGACAATAATTAAATTATGATAGAATAGAGATACCTACTATTATGTTCAAAATTTAAATTATTATTTAAAATCCAACAAACTGAACAATATACTTGTGCTCAGATCACTCTTAAAAACCTATCATCAATGGCTTCAAAATAATTTATGCATGGAATAAAAACATCTTACAGCATGCCTATGAAGAGTAAGACCACTAGATCTTAACCCTAAAGTCTTTCTTTATTATCCAGAAATATTTACACAAGAGATTATTGCTTAACACATGACTCAGAGATCAGATAGATTGACTGACAAATGACCTCCTATTTAAAGATAAATCCTTCAACAGCTAGTTTGAGTGATCCTCGTCAAAGTAATCTCAACGATTGATAAAGATCAAAATATCTTTTAATATCATCCGTCGAAATATTTTATTTTTGAGGAAATTCGAGTTTTTCATTTAAATGCACTTTAATTAACTCAAAAATAGAATTTTTGAGTTAATTTCCCCAAAAAATTGACTTTGACTTAACCCCCACGGATCAAAGGTTTAAAATTTATTAAAATAATTAAACTACCTTAGTCTCGGGACCTCTTAAAATTTATTTTTTAGGACCGATGAATTTTGCCTTTGGAGCCCCGGATGCGGGTGGTAGACAGACATTTATGGTGCACAAGCAGGTGGGCAAACAGGCGGCCCATCCGTATAGCCATCTGTGCCACCACTTGTGTGATCTCAAGGCAAATAATGGCTCTCAGGCTGGCAGCATTAACCACCTAGGAATTTCAAGACATTCCCTGCAACTCCCAAAATATGGATCAGGAGACTCCTCTCAACTCCATTTAGCCCCTCAATTGTTCTTTTCCTCCTTCTGTCTTTGAACCGAGCCTCTGCACATCTACTGGAAGGAGATGCAGATTATTATGCTGCGTAGACCTAGGCAATGGTATTCACCACTCCCGATCCCTTCTTTGCCATCAGCAGTTTGAGATCCCATCTCCTTCCTCTGCTACGCCTGTGAATTCAGCGGAACCCCGTCTTTTTCCTCCCGTGGAGCCTCTCTCCATCAGCCCCATGAGATATCGACATAGATTGAGCAGTAGGCGCGGAGGCAATAGAGGTGGTGCTCCGTGCTCCGAATACAATCCCCCCTCTGTCTCTTCTTCCCCTTCATTTTCCTAGTCCCCTACCCTCTCTAATCCCAGCCCCCAAGGCAGATATCTAAACATGAGAAGCGGACGAGGAAGGAGCAGCTTCAGCGGGGCTCGTCACTCTGGAAGCATCCCTCCACACGCAGCGACCAACGCCACCTCCCAGCAAGCTCACTTCTAGTTTCAAAGCACCCTGAAAAAACCGAGCATTATGATCACCATCACCGTGGACTTCAAGGAATTCTCTGCGTCCAATACAGAACCTTCACCCAGCAGGGATTTTAGCGAAGTTCCTCCTTTTAAGTTCTGCCACCTGTAACCAGACTTTTAACAACAGGTAAGTATCTCCCCTCAAACAGCAATCCGCGAACTCTGGAAAGCGAAGCCCACCGAAAGGACAAGGGCATTAAACTTGAGGACAACGCAGGTGGCAGTCATGTAGAATACGCAGGTTCTGAAGTCTACGAGTGGTGTCCGATAGTGGAGGAGGAACCTACAAAGGAAACCAAGCAACTGACCACCAGGTCACGTAGCGAGCCCTAATCTAGTTATGTCCAGCTTTGACACCTGTCTTTTGTTTCTTGCTTCGTGTCTAGTCTTTTTACAGTCTTATTTTCCTTCTTGGGTGTAAAATTTTGGAATTTTGTCCCCACTGGTCGACTTATCATGGTCAAGTCTGAATCAAATTTTGATTTACTCAATCTTAACTCCAATTTTTTGTATATGAGAACTATAGCCCCTGCATGGGCAGCTGAAACTTTTTCAATTTTGGGCCTGGACTGGTTTCCCTTTCTGGAGCAGTCTCGTTCTCAAGTTTGGAAGATTAGAATGGTCATTCCATTAACCCAGTACTGCTAAGGTCGGTGCCTCCTTGTAAATTTTGCCTATATCAATAGATTAGCTTTACTTAGAAAAAAAAATTGCCTTTAGAGAATTTATATTTAGATAAGACTTAGAATTAACTAAATTTCTAGCTTAGAATTTTAATTAATTTGATAGAAAAAATAATTAATTAACCTATGATAGGATAAATTATTTTTCCAACCCTCAAATGTTTAGCCATGGTTTTCTAATTGTGAGGGACAATGTGCTAGGCATTTTACATCAAGATTTACATATTTTTACATCATAAAGGGGGAAAACTCATCTGTTACAGAACCTCACAGACAACCCATTTCTGCGACACAAGTATAATCCAACAAACCAAGCAATTTGTAATAAAATAGTATAACTAAATAGTTAGTATTATTCCCAAATTAATTTTACATAGACTCGATCTAGAACACTAGGACTCGCCAAAGATCCTAGCGACAAAGTCCATTCCATATTTGAGGTAAGACTGGAAGGAAAAACTCTATCGACCATCCGAAAATGGATCGGTGAGATTAAAAACCTCCCAGAATGGAGATCGTCACTAGAAAGGTAGGTTTACCTAGGTTGTTACATACACGAAACAGTTATGCTGAGATTATTTACACAATATACATGTAGAATGGGTTTACATTATATCATGGTAACCAGGCTGATGATGATAGTTGGATAGCATAGACACATCGCTCAAGAAATATCCCTTTTGCAGAAAAAGGGGGTGTACTGCTATGGGTTCGTTGACATAGAGTGGTCAACATCTGGCTTTACTCGGGGACATGTTACTACACCGAAGGAATGTGATAATCCAGAATCTACATCCATGCATCACACAAGGTAACATAAGTACATTCCATCCAAAAATCATCATATAACATTAAACACATGAAAGATATAAGCTCTTCATTTATTAACTAGTCTAATAACATTAAAAAATAAAAATAAATAAATAAAATCTAAATACAAAATAAAATATTGAATTGAAAAGGGTGTAGGGTTAGGAATACAATACAAAGGATTCCTTGTGGCATCAAATCGGTTCAATGTATTGCATATAGATTGTTTGCCTGCTTTCAAGCAAATCTATAGGCTATTTTTCGGATATGCCATCCTCCGCAGAATTCCCTCTCTGAAAATCAAGTTGTTTGGATCCATCCTCCGCAGAATTTATTTGAAAACCCCAAAACTTATCCAAATCTTTTAAAAAGTCAATGACATATTTCTCATTATCAAAGGCTTGACAATGTTCATATTTATCTGGGATAAAAGGTTTAAAAATGATATCCATCTTAGTTTTATCTTCAATTAAATTATTAGACAATTGCATGGTAGAAGCAGCAACAACTAACTCATCAACTAGAATATTTTTCTCTCTTGAAATAACTTCAATGTTAATGGCATCAAAATACTCCATGGTATCCCATACAACATTCCTATAATTTTTAATCTTTGAATTTTACATTTAAATCTATTCTTAATTTGCATGATAACTAAATCTGAATCTCCCTTGATACTTAGCAATTTGACTCTCAAAGCTTTTTCCAATTCAATACCCAACAACAAGGCTTCATATTCAGCCACATTGTTGGTCGCTTCAAATTCTAATTGATAGGAAAATTTGAAAATATGACCAAGGGGAGATTTTAAGACAATTTTTGCACCTTTACCATACCTAGATGTTGCACCATCAAAGTATATATGCCAAACTTTATCTTTTAAGTCACCCTCATTTTTATCAACCTTGACCTCTAGGGGAATGATTGAATTAGATAAAATAGCATGATTCTCGAGGTTTGGTTTCTCAAATATTATTTCATTCTGGGGACTTTTAGGACCTTCGCCATGGAATCTCCTTTTGGGCTCTCTGTTTAATTTAAGAAATCCATGACCATTAGGGGAAGGAATCATAGCATATGACCAATTCATTTGTATGCTTCCTCCTAAATCAGAAGCCCATTTTCTAGACAACAACATACCCCAAGCATCAGGCACATCAACCACAATGATGTCCATGACAATCATGATATCAGGGTAAACATATAGATGGACTTGTAAGTCTTTAATTAACCCATGAACTTCAATTTTCTTTGAATCCATGGAACATATGTTATATTAAGGCCTATATATCTTCAAGTTATGTGGTTACATGACTCTCTTAGTCATCTCACAAGAGAAAAGACCAGAGTCAAGCATGCAGTTATATAATCGATAATTGTTCACAAGCAAAGTAATGAAAAAAGGAGAATGCCTTTTATTATCAGATTCCATACTTTGCAAATGAACAGGAGAATCCTGGTATAAATTCTCTAGAGTTTCCTCTCAAGTTGCATTTACCTGGGTACTGCCAATAGCAACTTGGCCTTCTGGGAGGGATCTTCACTATTTCCATGACAAGTACCAAGACTTTAGAGGTTTTAAACCAACCTCCTAAATCAATATTCATACCAAAAGTTGACCTAGGGTTAAGACTTTGAGAATTAGCTTGATTATCATTTTGAACTCTTCTCTAATAAGTTAACCCCATTTTCTTAGCAATTTCGAGAACTCGCTTAGGAGGAGGCTCCTCACTAAAATGTTTAACCAATACATCAGTTTCTTAACCAAAGTTATTAATGTTATATGAAGATGTAAAAGGTATGTCAGGTTGGCTATTTCCCTTGACCATTTCCCAATTTTCTTGTGATAAATGATATTCTTTTTTGACTACGTTTATCTGGTTACTTGTCCCAAGCATCCCATGATGCATGATTCTCTTGATAATGGGACAAGTAGCTTCTCCAAGAAGCTCATCACAGGCGGCATATCCTCCATAAGCTTATTAGTTTCAAGAGGATCAGGAGGCCTCTACTCACTGGTTTGACCTTTTTCTACCAATTATTTTGATTATTATTATTATTATTATTATGACCCCTACATTGAGGATTTTTCATTTGAGCTCTTTCCATTTGAACCAACTTAGATTGTAATGTATTTATCTCCTTAGCATGATCAGCAATCATCCTAGCTTGATTTAACTCCATATTTTCTAACTTCTTAAGCAATTTTTGCATAGCTTCTTCTTCAAATTCCTTTTCTTTTCCTTTAGGTTTTTTTTAATTTAACAGCAAATTTATTAAATCTAGGAATATCAGATTTACTAGAAGTCTTCTTATCATTTTCCAACTCTTCAACTATGATTTGACAAGCCTTGTAGTCACCGCTTGGACCTCCTTAATTCATAAAAAGTGTCAAGACTATAAGCCTCGAGATAATATTCTAGAAGCATTTTATCTGTTGGCTTGTAATCAACATATATCTCTTTAAGCATACCATTAAACCTTTTTTTAAACTCCTCACATGTCTCATTTTCTTTCTTTTTATTGACACTAATGGCTTTTGCTAAAAACCGATCTTCTTTCTTGTCACCAATTTTCTCTTTAAAAGCATTAATGAGGGAATCAAATGAATCAAAACTATCATCAGCCCTATCCATAAACCATTCCATAGCATCATTTTCTAAAGTCATGACAAAGCATTTCATTTGTACATCCTCATAATTATGAACATATAAATGATTTCTAACAGATATTGCATGATTTCCTTGAAAAGCGGGCAACTTGTCTAGACCATTATTAGGAAGGTCATATGGATAACCTTGGATGTTAGCAAAGTTGAAAGGAGTGTATGTATTCACGATGTCTGGAACGAGAGGATTAAACAAGAGTGAATGGATGTCACGGAGAGCTTCATGGCCGAGATTGTCAAGGAGTGCACAATAAGAGAGCTTGTGTAATTTAACTATGAGAGCCTTTTTAGGATCTAAAGAAGGATTAGCCAAGCTACTTGGATTCCTCCAAGTACACACCCCTGTAGAAGATGAAGGAAGTGGAGTCACCACTCGGACAAAAATCTAACTTAGACACCAGAGATGAACAGAAAATTATATGAGGAAAATGAGATGAATATGAAAGGATCAAATGATGAGAAGAGATTGAAAGGACCAAGGACAGAAAAACTATATCCCCGGCAACAACACCAAAAAATGTTGTGTCATTTGATGAGCCAATGAAAAAGATGAAACAAGGAGATGAAGGGATGGAGAGAAAATATTGACAAATGTCGTGAACCCTGACAACAAGATAAACGTGTCCTCGGCAACTGCACCAAAAAATGTTGTCACAAAAAGTGTCCAGGCACTGCAACAACACTCAGAGTAAGGGTTGTCACTCTAATCCTTACTCACTTCGTTTAGACTTTCTCCTAGACAAGTCAATGGGGGGTAGTCTCTAGGGGTAAATGAATGAGGAAAACTTGTGGAACACAAGCTCCAGGATACTTAAGACTGAATAACTTAATGAAAATGAGACAAGCTCTAATTAACTGAGTTTATATATATATATATATATATAATATATATATATATATATATATATATATATATATCAACTAAGATGAATAAGACATAACCACAAGACAGAAATGATATGTAGACCAGTGCCTTAGATTCTCAATTAACCATGAACCTACTTGAAGAAACAAAATCAAGATATTCAGAAGAAGATTAGAGAAATGTGATAGAAATGACAATCATGAACAATAATATGTAAAGCATAAGAAAATGCTCAAAATTTTAGCATACAAAATATTCTAGCAATTAAATTTCGAAAAATTTAAATACCACGAAGAATTATTAAATTTAAATGCTAAGCAATTCACAATCCTAAAATTAAAATGATTTTTATTTAATGACCCAGATCTAGAAAAAAATTATCATTCTCCTGTAGTCAATCTTTAGATATGATTTTTTAAAAATTATTAAGCATGTTTGACTACAAAGAAATTAAAAATGTTAATACCACAAGGTTCTTCCCTTTGGATTTTACCCTTAACACAAAAAGAGACCAAGAAGGAACTTTAGATTAAAATTTTAATTATTCCTTAGGCAATTTTTAATGTGCTAAGTCTTATGTCAAAATTTAATGTGGTAAATGTTCAATTAATTTTTTTAATGTCACAAAAATAAAGAAATCAGAAGGCTTTAATAAGTTAATTTTTTAAAGGGCCAAAGGCTACATAAAAATTTAGATTTTTTAATGCACAAAATTTCCTTTTAAGTTAATTTCTTTAGAAAAATCAAGGCCACATTAAAAAAATGGAAATAAAGAAAAAAAATTTAAATCTTTGTTTTGATAAGAGATTTTTCGGCGTAAATCACAAGATTTGTCGTTTGTCGACGCGTTTCGAACCAACTAGTGCGGTTCATCATCAGGACAATGAACCGCACTAGTTGGTTCGAAACACGTCGACAAACGACAGA
Source organism: Pinus taeda (assembly GCA_000404065.3). NCBI lineage: Eukaryota > Viridiplantae > Streptophyta > Pinopsida > Pinales > Pinaceae > Pinus > Pinus taeda. The sequence continues at coordinate 49,727 of APFE030859981.1, read as the reverse complement.
TCTTTGTGATTTACACCGAAAAATCTCTGTAAACCTAATATGGATCACAGAAGCCTCAATTCAATCTTTGTTTTTATATCAAACAAAATAAAAAATCATAAAAAAATCAAAACACAAGGAAAAATAAAATTGAAATTCAACTTAAAAAAAAAAAAAAATCAAAGACACAAAACAAAATTAAAATAAAAAATCAAAACAAAACAAAAAAACATGAAAAGCAAACCCTAAATGAAAAAATCGAATTACGTTAATAAAGTTAAACCCTAACCAAAGTTTTCTTCTTCTTTTTAAATAAAAAGAAGAAAGGAAAATGAATGTGCTTTGTTTGTATGCAGGCTCGGACGGTGGCGGAGAGGAGGAACTCACGACAAGGAAATGGCAAAGGCAAACACATGAAGGGCATTGGTTCAAGGGTGAGAGAGAGATGGCAGCGACGCAAAGGGAGAATGCGGACGTTTAGTGCGGGTTTCAATGGTTGTGGAGGAGAGGAGCTTGACGAAGGAGCTGCAAGCAGGTTTGCAGGTCGAGCAGGTCCAAGGAGCAACGTATGGAAGCAAGCTTCAATGGCAAAGATGGCTGAGAAGGCAAGGAAGAACACAGGGATGACAGTGAGGGTTAGATGAGAAGGCCAGAAAGGGAGATGAAACTCGGGTGGTAGAGAGAAACGAAGAAGCGCAACAATGGAGGAGAGAAAAAAGGAAAAACCCAAAACGTAGAAAAAATAGAGGAGAAAAGTAGAGGGCTTAACAATGAATGGTAGCCCAAAAAACCTTTAAAAATTTTCCCAGAAAATCTTTGATTAAAGTGATATATTTTTTTGATTTAGATTATAAAATCCTCAGGAAATTTGAAACCTCAAACTGGAAAATTTGAAATATTTCCGCTGCAAAATAATTTTGAGGCCAAATCTTACCCTATAGGGCCTAGATATGGCTTCAAATGAAAATTCTCCTTCAAATATGTAGTTGCACAATAAGAAAGGGAACTCCCGAACGATATATACAATGATAAAATTGAAAATCCCAAAAAACCCACGTTATATAAATACAATATTTACAAATTGAAGGCTCTAAGTAGCCAGATCTACCATTATGTTGCAAAGAAATTGAAGATTTTTTAATTTTAAATGGAGGTACTAGCTTAAAACCCTGATGCATCCACAAAACAACAATCTTATGATAAGCCGTGGGATTAGACATTTGGCTCTTCAGAAAATGCAAATTGAGAGTTAGCTGGTCCAACTAAAGACTATCCCCTAACGCTCAAGAACTTTTCTCAAAATTTCCTTGCAAAACTTGATCTAGCCATTAAAAATAGAGAGAAGAGACAATAATTAAATTAAGACATAATAGAGATACATGCTATTATGTTCAAAATTTAAATTATTATTTAAAATCCAGCAAACTAAACAAGATACATGTGCTCAGATCAATCTTAAAAACCTATCATCAATGGCTTTAGAATAATTTAAGCATGGAATAAAAACATCTTACAACATGCCCATGAAGATTAACACCGCCATATCTTAACCCCAATGTCTTTCTTTATTATCGAGAAAAATATTTATAGAAGAGCTTCTTGCTTAGCACATAACTCAAAGATCGGATAGATCGACTGACAAATGACCTCCTATTTAAAGATAAATCCTCCAGCGGATAGTTCAAGTGATCCTCGTCAAAGTAATATCGATCGTTGATAAATATCAAAATATCTTTTAATCTCATCTGTTGAAATATTTTATTTTTGAGGAAATTCAAAATTTTCATTTAATTGCACTTTAATTAACTCAAAAATAGAATTTTAGTTAATTTCCCCAAAAATTGACTTTGACTTAACCCCCAGGGATCAAAGGTTTAAAATTTAACAAAATTTACCTTAGTCCCAGGACTTCTTAAATTTTAATTTTTTAGAACAGATGAATTTTGCCTTTGGAGAAAGTAAATTTACCTAAGAATTAGAATTAATTAAATTTTTGGCTTTGAATTTTAATTAATTTTGGGCCAGAAATTTTAATTAATTTTGGGCCTCAAATGTTTAGCCATGGTTTTTTAATTATGAGAGACAATGTGCTAGACATTTTACATCATAAAGGGGGAAAAACCATTTGTTGCAGACCCTCACTGACTACCCATTTTTGTGACACAAGTATAATCTAGTAGAACAAGCAATTTGTAATAAAATAATCTAACCAAATAGTTAGGATTATTCTCAAATTACTTTTACATAGACTCAATCTAAAACACTAGGACTCACCTAAGATTCTAGCGACAAAATCTATTCCGGCTTTGGGGTAAGACTAGAGGGAAAAACTCTATTAACCATCCAAAAATGGATCGGTGAGATAAAAAACCTCCCAGAATGGAGATCGTCACTAGAAAGGTAGGTTTTCCTTGGTCATTACATTCACGACACAGTTTTTTTTTTTTAAGCTGCGATAGTGCCTTTATTTTTCTATTTATATCAAAACAGTTTGAACCATATACATCGATTTGGTGGCCTCAACCTGCCCATATGGGAAACCAGATCTATTAGCCACCTCAAGTTATTATAGGCCATCCAGTAGCAAAAATTTCTAAGTCTACCAGTCCATGCAATATAAACTGTGCACCAACAAATGCTAAATACGTTCCAGACAATCATGAAGCCATTACAAGGAAAATAGAAAACTGATCCTTAGAAATAAGCATAATAAACAAGTACAAGAGCTAAACTTCTTTGTCTTCCACGTTCTCGGGCGTTGTTTCCACGTCCTTCGCTGCTAGAGTTAACTTTTTCAACTGTTGTTGGATCTCCTCCAGCTTACTGTCCTACATGATCATTATGATCTGAAGACTTTTCATTTCTTTCTTCATGTTTGGCATGCCTTGGGCAAGCTCTGCCATTTCACCTACTACTTGTTCCAGTGCCTTTGCAAGTAAACGTTTCAGCACCTAGTAAACGTGCAAGGCTTGCTTTTATAAAGTCATTCTTCCCCTGGTGTTTCCCAGATCAGCGATGAGATTTTCCCATTCCTCCATTTTGGGCTCTGAATCTTCTTCCATGATGTTTTCCTCCAATTCCTAAATGAGCTTGTGTATATCCGCATCAGTTCCTTCTTGATATGCCCTTGCAGCTTCCTGTATTGTTTTCCTCATAGTTTTCCAGCTACGCCTTTGAAGTGCAGGCGCAGAGGTCGTGGGATCATTACATCCTGGTTGGATTTGCTGGCCTCTTACACCTCAGCCCCTTCCTCAACCTGAACGCGTCATCTTGTGTTTTGCAGCCGCCTGTTTACCATGACCAACCACAAATGTTAGATTATCTGCATTCACTCATGTTCCCATCTCCTGAGTGTCCCTGTCCCAGATTTTTCCCTCCCCACTCTAGGTTCTCCCACTAGTCTGGCTACTCCTCAAACTCCCTCCCCTTGGGCCAGACATGTGGATACCCTCTATAATCTTCTCTCCCTCCCAGACTGCTTATTTCACCTCCTTAGCCTTCCCCTGTACCCAACACCTACCAAACCCCTCCAGGTTTTCATTCTGGTCTTCGCGGTTCTTTACCTTGTAAGAATCTCCCTCTGCTTTCCTCATCTTATCCCTCTCCACCTTCCTACTGTGCGCTGCAGGGAGGATTTCAAACTCGCGCGAGCTTCTTCCCCTCACTGCAACTCCTATCTCCCCTCCCTCCTCCATCATACAGCAAAAGGATGAAAGGGAAGCAAAAATTAGCACTAAGAAAACATACCCGGACTATCACTCGGTCACAAAAGAATCCAGCTTTTGCTTGGCTCCAGCCTTCTCCTTCCTTCGTTGCATACTGGTCTCTCTTACTCCCTTAGCCTTCCTCATTAACCCTCTCCCTTCTATTTTACATCCCATCATTTTTCCGTGGTTTCCCAATCCCTCTTTCGCCACTCTATTGTCACCTCGGTGCCTCGGGATTCTAGCAGGCCTGCATGATTCCCCCGCGTCCCACTGAGTAATTATTAGAGAATTTGGTGGCCAACCTTGCCAGCCTCTCCCTTGTGTTGTCCTATTAACCGTCTTGTCCTTCTCTCTCACCCCGATCGGGGGTACATTCACAACATGGTTTCACTGAGATTATTTACACAATATACATGCAGAATGGATTTACATAATATCGTGGTAACGAGGTTGACGATGATAGTTGGACGGCATAGAGACATCGATCAAGTGATATCCATTTTGCGAAAAAAGGTTGTGTACTCCTATGGGGTCATTGACACAGAGTGGTCAATAGTACCCAAGCTGGAATCACAAATTTAGGCTCGCGACCTAGAGAAGAGTGGGATTTTGAATCTTTTCCACATTCCATATTTTGGATGTGGGGATGAGGTGAGTGCACTTACTATGTTTCTACTAGCTTGTATTCATGGGGAATGTTTATGACTCGATTGACCAATAACACTGAGTGCAGAGCTAATTAAGAAGATTTCGGGCCTTCCTATTGACAGAGAAGATCGGAGGCCCATAATTACAAACAAAAATCTTAATGCGGAGGTGATTGAAACTTATAAAATAAGAAGTGGAAAATGACGGTATTTGATTACACTGGTTAATAATTGAGCCACCATATTTATTGCACAATCGATAGCCTATAAATTACTACATAAGTTTTTATTGAATGGGGTTCTAACTAGGGTTATTGTGGTGCAAATTTGTTGTGCTAAGGGAGAAAGGATGGGTTGGGTGCCTTTACTGAAGCAGTTTTTGCATGACTATTTGGACACTTAAGAGCAAAACGCAGAGTTTCAATTTGCATGGCTCCTAATTCTAATTGTGTTATTCACTTGGAAGAGCCTAGAAAGTTTCCAATAAGTGACTTGACCTTTCTTAGCTTATTTTAGCAGCTGAATTCTAAAACCTATGGGCATCATAGGACCTAGAGAAGAAAAAGTTCAACACAATAATGTATTTTCTCTATGGGGACATGTTTCACAAAGTTGTTCAGGATACATCTCAGTTACTCAAAGAAAGTGTAGCAAATTTAAGGGTGTGGCATGTTCAAAGTTTACCAGCACTTCATCTAGGTCTTATCGCGCAAGGACCTGAATCAATGTTGGATAAGGAAAATCTATAGATTGACAACATAGTAGGTTCAATAAATCATGGACTTATAGAAATATTTTTTGAGGGTACCAAAGAAGGAACCCTAGAGATTGAGGATATCTCATGTGAAGAAGAGATTAACGAGACCCCTCTCAGGTAGGAGAAACAAGAGGTGCATTCCTTGGTTGTTCCAAAGTAGGAGCCACAGGAAGGGCCATCAGTGTCAGGGGAAGAGGAGTCACCAGGGAAGAAGAGAGTTATCAAAAATAGCGTAGGAAGTGCATTGATAACACAGGCCAAGAAGAAGCAAAAGGCTACCCGCACATCTCTGGTCCAACTACTAACATAGGATGACTTTGAAAGGAATGGTGATCAGATGGGGGAGGTAGCAACAAAAAGTTGGAAAAAATGCAGTAGATGGTGAGCGAGTTGAGTTCCAAGTTGATCATCCAAGTGGTTTTTTCAGAACTTGGAGTCAAGCACTTTAGGGCTTCAAATTTAGAACTGTCAGCGTGCACCTAGCTCATCTTCATATGGGAAGCCCAAGTGGACATTTTGCTTTCCCAACAAAGTTATGGAAATATGGGAAGGGGTTGCACAACATAATATTAGCAATGCAGCTCAAATTAATCTAATATAGTTAGAGTTAGGTATGGAATAATTGACTTAGTTGCAGCACAACATGATTTGGGAGCTACATGATAGACTTATGGTGACCCAAACAGAGCTAAAGCGGATGCAGAAAATGAAGAATCAATTGCACCAAGGCCAGGCGAGGCTAGTAGAAGACATAGTATAATGGAACACTGCCTTAACCCAGGTTTATGAAGAACTTATAGAAGGATCAGTCGATGACTCAGTTCTAGCCAAGGAGGTAATGGCGAAGGTCAAGTGTAACAACCTCGAGTTACATTTCCATGTAAATAAATAATGTATGGACATTATAAAGGCAAAAATAAAAACAAGATCATGGGACATGTATTCCAAGTTGAATTAGGGGGAAATATTACATGGTATACACTAGTGGTTAATTATTTATTGGCTATGGAAATTGGCATTAGCAAGAGGCAAAAGACAATAAATGGAAAATCAATTATTCAGGGCCAGCAAGGACATGTAGCAAAGTGTAAAATAAATAAAGGAAAAATGAAAGAAATTCCACTTTAGCAAGTGGGGAAGAGGAAGAGACAAGAAAATGATAAAAATAGTAAAAGAATATGCATGCAAGGAAAAATGAAGAAAAATAAAAAGAAAATAAAATAAAAGGGGAGAGAGAACACTCTAGCATGCTTTTTGTGGGGAAAGAGAACAAAAGGAGAGAGAACACTGTGGTAAGAGGGAATACTAAAGAACTTGGACACAAGAAAGAGAGAAGAAAGGAAAGCAAGAAGCAAAAGAGGAATTCGGGTTGTAGCTAAGAAGAAGGATTGAACAATATCTAGCAAGGGCAAAAAAGGAACAGATAAAAGAGAAGCCAACAGGAGGATTTTGCAAGTAACAACGTGCATGTTTGATTATCTTGTTGGGATTTGAATGCATGGTTCATGCATTATCATTTGGTTGCCATTGGCATGGATATTTTCCTGAATTGGCAGTCATGGATAGCCTTGCCTTATGCCATTTCCTATATATCCATGATGTAGTGGGTTCCTTGTCTAGTTGAGCTTTGGATGCTAATATATTTTGGATCCTAGTTGTTAGAAATTAATTAACGGAGCAATGAAATACACAAATTATTACAGAAACACAAATATAGAAACACATAAAATAAGAGAGACACAGATATTTGTGGTTCACCCAATTAGGGCTATGTCCATGAAGAAAAAACCAATCCTTCCTTTTATATTATCTAGCAAAATGAAGAGATATAACCTAAAGTCAATCCATTGTAATTTCCTCTTCACTCTCACATTGTCTCCTCTCTCTTTCTCGATCAAAATAATGATACACAACCATAAAAAAATTCCCTCATATAAACTAAGGGTTACCTTCTAGGGAAAACAAACCCAAATTAACATAACTTCTACCGTCAAACCATTCAATTAATGAACAGCTCAGATTGACTATAATTACAATATTTTACAAGGCAACTTTTCATCTATTTTTAGCTTAAGGGGAACTGTCCCCGAACCCCCATTGGGGGCCCACTTGCCCCTGGATCCCCAGAGGGGGGATAAGGCCCTCCCCTCACATCCCCCCCCGCATAGAGGGGTGTACAGTCCTCCTGGGGTATACACCTGGTTGAAACAATACCTCTGAATAAGGAAGATAATCAGGCTCCACATCCAACAATCTCCCACTTGGAGATTGATTATAACTTCATTATTGCTTCATTTGTTGGAGAATGCTTTGGACATGGGTGTTTCTCATATTCATGATCATAATTGAAGACCAATTGAAACTGAGCAGAATATCAGTTTCTCCCTCGTTACAAATTTTGTTAACATATCTATAGGATTTTGGCTACTGTGTATCTTTTCTAGCTTCAACTGTCCATCTTCCAACACTGACTGTATGAAATGGTACTTGAGTTGTATATGTTTAGTCTTGGAATGAAGTGTTGAGTTCTTTGCACGATGAATGGAACTCTAGTTGTCACAGTATAAGCTTCCCATCTCCTGCTTCCTGCCCAATTCATCCATAATCCTTTGTAACCAAATAATTTCTTTATTAGTGGTTGTAGCAGCAACATACTTTGCTTCCGTTGTTGAAAGTGCAACAATGTTTTGCAATTTTGAAACCCAACTAGCAGTTGTTCCACCTACAGTAAACAAATTCCCTATAGTGCTCCTCTTATTATCTCTATCAACTTCCATATCTACATCAACATATACCTACAGAGAAATTTTTGAACCACCGAAGCATAATGCTTGATTTGTGGTACCTCTCAAATACCTAAGAATCCATTACACTACCATCCAATGCTATTTTCCTAGATTTTTCATATGCCTTCTTACAACTCCTACTGCATATGCAATATCATGCCTTATGTAGACCATTGCATACATTAAGCTTTCAACTGTTGACGCATATGGACCTTTACACATATAATCCATCTCTTCCTAAGTCCTAGGACACATCTCCTTACTTAGTTTGAAATGGCTAGCCAAAGGTGTACTAATTGGTTTTGCATTCTGCATATTAAATACTTCCAACACCTTTTCTATGTACTCACTCTGAGATAATGTTAATTTTTTATTTGACTTTTCTTTATCAATTCTCATACCAAGGATTTGTTTTGCAACACCCAAATCCTTCATTGAAAAGGAATTTGTCAATTTTACTTTGAGCATATTTATTTCCTACATGTTAGACCTTGCAACAAGCATTCCATCTACATACAATAACAATATAATATAGTTACCATCATTTTTTCTTTTAAGATAAACATAGTGATCAAAATGGCATCTAGTATAACCTTGTTCAGACATATCAAATTTAGATATTGTTACCTTAGATCCAGTTTTAAGCCATACAATCTCTTCTTCAATTTGCACACTAATTTCTCCTTCCCTTTGACCTCATACCCTTGTGGTTGTTGCATATATATTTCTTCCTCCAAATCTCCATGGAGAAAGGTTGTCTTTACATCTAACTTCTCAAGATGTAAAACTTTTGTTGCCACTAGACTTAAGTTAGTTCTAATTGAAATCATTTTAACAACAGGAGAAAAAACTAATCAAGGTTTATACCTTTTTTTTGTACAAACCCCTTCACCACAATTCTAGCCTTATACTTTTGTTTACCTCCATCTTCTTCCTTCAACCTGTGAACTCATTTATTCTGCAATGTTGTTTTACCTGTAGGCAACTTAACTAAGTCCCAAGCATGGTTATGCATCAAGGAGTCCATCTCTTCTTCCATGGCTTGCACCCACTTCTTCCTGGTTTCTACCTACATTTCTTCTTCATATCTTTTTGATTCACAAGAACCAGTCAAAAATACATAATATAATGAAGGAGAGTATCATTCAGGGGGTCTATTTACCCTGGTAGATCTTCTAACACCACTTTTAGGTGTTTGAGGTTCCTATTGTTGTTGTGGTTGTTGATGATGTTGTGGTTTTTTATCATTATAATTTTCAAACACCTTTACTTTTTTTGTGAACTCACCAAGCACTGTGTATTTTTTTTTCCTTTTCCTGTTTCTTTCCTACATCTGATCCTTAAGAACTTTTCATTGAATATGACATCTCTACTCCTAATTATTTTGTGATTTTCATAATCATATAAGTGATAACCAAAATCATTAACACCATATCCAATATAGGTACATTTCTTTGATTTTGCCTCAAGATTTGTTCTATTTTCTTTATTAATATGGACAAAGGATTCAAAACCAAAAGTCTTTAAAAATGAGTAATTACCTTTTACCTGTCCATGCCTCCTTTGAATACTACCCTCCAAGGAACTTGAAGGCCCTCTTTTTATTAGATAAACAAAAGTATCTACAGCATCTACCCAAAATTGTAAGGGAAATCCTGCATGCAATCTCATGCACCTTGCACACTCTATGATTGTCCTATTCATCCTTTCTGACACACCATTTTCCTATGGTGTTCCCAGAACTATCTTCTCTCTGTGAATTTCATGCTCTGAACAATATTTATCAAAATATTTATTGTAGTATTCACCTCCACTGTCTAATATGAGACACTTCTACTTCTTTCTTGTCTCATTCTCAACCAAATCTTTCCATTCCTTGAAAGTGTCAAATACATCAGATTTATTTCGAATATAATAAATCCAGGTTTTCCTAGTTGTATCATCAATAAAAATAACATAATAGCAAGATCCATCAAGAGATGATACCTGAGCAAGTACCCATACATCTGTATGCACAAGCTCTAATTTTTCGCTCTTCTTTTCTTTCCCAACTCCGATAAATCTTTGTTATGAACCCAACTCACAAAAAGATACAAAATATATATGAATGCCTTATAAATAAGTCTCTTCGAGGGGGCAACCTCCTTTACATTACATAAATGAACAATTCTTAGATGATACAAATGAAAAGACTTCCTTTCTATATATATGAGTCTAAGGGGTTATAGTAATCAAAGCCGACATAACAATAATAATGTAAGGGCACAATAATAAAAATAGTGGGCTTCTATGGGGCACAATAATAAAAATATGGGGACTAAATGGGCACAACAATATAATAAGGGGGTTGTACTAATAACAATATGGAGTTACGTATAGGGACCTAACATGTCCCTCTCCTTCAAAAAGTGTTGTCCTCAACGCTTCAGTAGCTTTTGATGATTATGTATAAAATTCTCATCTTTCCATGTGGAATCTTCAGTGGATAAGTACTTCCACTCGATGATATGCTTTGAAATTGATCGATTTCGTAGTTGTCGACTTCTCGGTTCTGTGAATGCTTCAGGTTCCAATATGATTTTTCCTTCCTTGTCAAGTTCTGGCAATATTGTTGGAACTGGAATCTTCAACGACTTTTGAATGAGTTCCCACCATACTTCACCATTCTTCCATTCATCCCTTACTTTGTTTAATAAATTTTGTTGGTTAATTATACCAACATCTACCATTTGGGAGTCTCAAATACCTTGGAATGATTGTCCAAGACTTTTTGGAGATCAAGAGAAATACATGATTTCGATGTGGGAATCATTAGCGAACATAATTCTGCAATTACGCCTCGTTTTTCTTTATTTAGAATCTTTGTCATTCCGTCAGAGCTTATTATTTTTCCTGGTTTCCCTGTGATACCCCTTAATTCAACTTCCTTTCCTTCCGAATAAAATTTCATAAAAAGTTCTTGAAAATTAAAAGGTATTGTACCCAAGTATTGTAGCCATTAGACTCCCAGTACAACATCAGTACCACCCATTGCAACAGAAAGCATTGGGCTATTCAATACATATTCTCCCATGGATAGCTTGATATTATGACACTTTCTGGAACAATTTATGATTCCTCCACTTACAATCGTCACTTGACACTCTGGTTTTGGATATAGGAAACAATTCAATTCCTTGGCTATCTTACAATTAATAAAATTATGGGTACTACCCGAATCAATCAACGCTATTACCTTTTTCTTCTTCATATGTCCTTCTATATTTATAGTTTGAGGAGTGGTAATTCTGATGAATGCATTACAAGATATGGTCGGATTCATTTCTTCTTTCTCTGGGGTTGGTTCCTGGTGAGTATCCTTTTCTTTTGATGTTTCTTTATACTTTTCTTCCTGATATTTCACTACTTGAACCTTCTTCTTTTTTATATGTCCTTCTATATTGAGAGTTTGAGTGGTAATTCCTACCATTGCAATACAAGATATGGTCTGATTCATTTTTTCTTTCTCTAGGGTTGGTTCCTAGTGTATATCCTCTTCTTTTGATGTTTCTTGATCCTTTTCGTCATCCTCTTCATAATCTATGTAAAATAATTTCTTCTCGGCACACTTATGACCTTTGGTGTATCTCTTATCACAATTATAACAAAGGCCTTTTTCTCTTTTTTCTTCCAATTGTTGTGGTGTAAACCTTGTAGGTTGTGGAAGGCTAGGAGAAAAAACACTTCCATAATTATAGTCATGAGTGGTGGGATTCCTTGTTTCCCTAATTTCGCTTTCAATTTTTCTTGCCAACCTGAATGCCTTCTCCAATGAATCAGGTTCCCAAAGATGAAACTCGTGTTGAATGTTATCCTTTAAAGTCCCTATGAAGACATCAACCATTTTCTTCTCTGGAATATCATTTACCCTTATATTCAATTTTTGGAAGTCCCTAATGTGCTATGACATTGAAACCTTTTGTTTGAGATTTATCAATTGACTAAATAAGGTGTTTCTCTTTGTATCCTCATAATGTGCTATCATTTCCTCCGTGAAAATTAACCATGTGGCAAGTGGTTTACGAGAACAAAGCCCTTTATACCATAAAAATTGATTCAATTCTAAATAATTAGATGTAATACATACCTTTTGTAACAGTGGTACACCATGTAGATCAAAGTATTTCTCCATCTGTAGTATCCAATTTACCGAATCCTTACCATCAAACTTCCTCATCTCGTTTTTTCTTGATTTGAGGAGCTCGATATTGAAACGAATGTAACTCTGTACTTTTATATCTTTAAGTTTTGAAATTTCGATTTGTAATATCCCTCTGAGTCCTCTTTATAACTTCGCAAGTCTGATCAAGATTGGATTCTCTAATGAAGAGTTATGTCAAATCTCCTATGATGACCTGAGTATAGACTTGTTCAGTAAAGCGAACTTGTATGACATGCCGCGGGTCACTACTTCAACCTTAGGTTCTAAAAATGGTACCCAAAAAACTATAGTTCGTCATCTTCCTGTAACTTCTTACAAAAATTCAATTTGATGCTCAAAGCGAAAGTTATGACGATTTTCCCAATATGACCTGTTTGAAATGTAATTTGGGGGTCTACAACAACCCTAACTTCCTCAAACTATATCTCCAAAACTATAGTGAGACAGGATCTAAAATTTAGAGCTAAGGTTCAAAACAATTTCTTCTCAAATGGGTTTTTGTTTTAGCTTCTGAAACTTCGTAGCGAAAAAGTTATAGCGAAAATCCCATGATGACCTGTCTTAGCAGAAATTATGGAGCATGCAAAAACCCTAACTTCCGCAGATCATATATCCGAAAATATAGGGAGAAAAAAATCTAAAATTCGGACACAGGATTAAGCATGATTTCTTCTCAAGTGGGTTTTTTTTTAGAATCTGAAACATCACAGAAAAGAAGTTATAGTGAAAATGTCATGCTGTCCTGTTTTGGAGTAGTGAAACCCTGGAATCCAAAGCTCTAATACCAATTGTTATGAAACCAGCTCACAAAATAGAAGAAAAGAGAGATCAACACCTTCAAAATTAACCTCTTCGAAGGGGCAACGTCCTTTACATTACACAATTGAACAATTCTTGGATTATACAAATGACAAGACCTCCTTTAAATATATAGGAGTTTAAGGGGTCATAATATAATCAGAGCTAACATAACAATAATAATCTAAGGACACACTAATAACAATAGTGGGCTTCTATAGGGCAAAATAATAGCAATATGGGGACTACATGGCACAACAATATAATAAGGGGGTTGTACTAATAACAATAAGGGGTTACACTAGTAGTATAGGGACCTAACAATCTGACTCTCTTCTACTTTCCATAAACACAATTCTCACTCATTTGTCTGAGCCTATAATGCCACAATGTCGTATCTACTCCTATGGAGGTTAAAGCATCAACAAAATTAGAAATACCATTGCATAAATACAGTCTACCAACCTTTTCTCCTTTTGCTATTACCAAGGCTCCTTTAGTGACCTTCTAGGTTTTTTCTATAAAAATAGTTACACAACCTTCTCCACCTAACTACCCTGATGAAATTAGATTTTTCTTCAGATATGGAACATGCCTTACCTTCTTTAAAAGCCATTGGTTTCCATTCTTTTGTTTTATAAAAACCTTACCCATTCCAATGATTTTATAGGGTTTATCATCACCTAAGTGAACCTGTCCAAGATCTCCTTGAACATAGTCATGATTTTTTTCCTATCACGTGTGGCATGGAATGAGACCCCTGAATCTACCACCCATGCATCAATAATATTTTCTAAAGAAACAATCAAAGCATTTTACAAAACATCACTTATCACATTCACTTCATAATTATTCTCTTGTTGTCCATCTCCTACTTTTCCCTTCTGTGACATAAAATATTTCTTCAAGTGTCCTTTCTCCCCACATTTCGAGCACGTTATCCCTGATATAGACTTGGATCTACCTTTTCTTGACGTATTGTTTTTTCTTGGTCTCCTTCCTCTTTCTATTTTTCTTCCCCTAGTCTCTGCAATCAAAGAATTACCTTATGTCTCATCGGAAATTTTCCATCACATTTCCTTGCTAAGGATGGTAGCAATAACATCATCCAAATTCAAAGTACTAGATCTGGAGATAGAGTTACTAATAGTCGTAACCAAGTCATTCCAACTTTCTGGCAATGAGCAAAAAAATAACAGAGCCCTAACTTCATCTTAAAAATTTACCCCTACAGAACTTAACTGACTAGTAACCATGTTAAGTTCATTTAAATGATCAGTAAAAGATCCACCTTCTAACATCTTCATATTAAATAGATGCTTCATAAGAAATACCTTATTTGAGACCGAGGGTTTTTCATATATTTTAGCCAATGTTGTCATTAAACCTTTTGTTCCCGTTTCCTTTGAAATTTTGAATGCCATCGACACTTCTAGACACAATCGTATTGTTCTGAGTTCCTTTTTGTCAACAATCTCCCATTCGGCGTCTGTCATACTCACTGGCTTCTTTGATTTTACGCTCAATGGTAGGTATAGATCTTTCTTATACAAATAATCTTCCATCTGCATATTCGACAACTAGCAGTTTTTGTTGTTAAACTTCTTGACCCTGAACCTACCATATTTTGCCATCACTCCCACTCGAACTAGGAACCCTTCTTTGCTACAAGTTTATCATCTAAATAGACCTTCGACTCTGATACCAATTGTTAGAAACTAACTAATGGAGCAATGAAATACACAAAATATTTCGGAAACACAAATACATAAACGCATAAAACAAGAGAGACAAATATATGTGGTTCACCCAATATGGGATACGTCCACGGAGAAATAGCCAGTCCTTCCTTTTATATTATCCAGCAAAATGAAGAGATACAACCTACAACAGATCTATTGTAATTTCCTCTTTTCTCTCACATAGTGTCCTCTCTCTTTATTGCTCCAAATAATAATACACAACCACAATACAATTCCCTCATATAAACTGAGGGTTGCCTTCTAAGGCAAAAAACCCTAAATTAACATAACTTCTATTGTCAAATCATCTTCCTAATGAACGACTTAGATTGACAATTAAATTAAAATATTTTACAAGGCAACTTTTCATCTATTTTTAGCTTCAGGGGTGCTTCCCTGAACCCCTATCGGGGGGGTTGGTACCCCCTAGGCCCCCACATGGGGGACAAATGCCCCTGCGTGAAGGGGTATACAGTCCTCCTTGGGTATACACCCAACTGAAATAAGACCTCTGAATCAAGAAGATAATCAGACTCCACACCCAACACTAGTTGAGGTGGTCTCAGGAAAATCCCAAGGTTGAGGGTGGAGATGGTTTTCTCAAAGTAAACCCTTGACAGGTGGGTGGATATAGGAAAATCCTATGGGTATGGTGAAGAAATTCTAAGGAATCCAAACTTGTATTGGTTTTAGTGATTTCTAGACCTGGCTTTAGGTGAAATCATTGTGGCTTGAGGGTGGAGGTGGTTTTCTTGCGGATTCCTTGTTTGGTTATGTTTTGGTTTATCCCATGTAATATCAAATTCAGGCTTGGAATATGGCACGAGGGTGATTGGGAAAAAAGAAATATTTGGTTCAACCCAATCCATGGTCGTGTGGTATGTGGAAGTCCTTGATTTGATTGGTACTATGCATATGTTAATATGTGTTATTCTTTAATGACGATTAATGAACACAAGTTTTGGTTTAATGTGTTGATTATGTGATTCATTTATCATGGCTACATTATTGGTTAAGTGTATGTTACATGCATAATGTATTTCTTGTTATATGAAATGATTTTGTTATAGATTTGTTTCATAGTTTGACACGATCTCGGATAATTTATATGGATGCATGAGCTAATCAGTGTTTATTGCAACTAATATCAAAGGGCAGCAAGCCTTCTTAATGAATATTTGATGAAACTAATGTAAACAATGGACAAACTATGCATTCATGATCTATAAGTACCATAGCCATAAAGTGTTTGTATAAATGACTAATATGTGTTGGTAAAGTATGAGCAAGAACATAGCAAAAATACCTATACATATTGTTGACAGAGCGTTGGAAAATTTTGGGAAGTGGCTTGAATGTTAACCCTAAATTTCTGGAACAAGGTTTGTGGACACATTGTCATAACAAGGAAATCATGGCAACAATCGCACTAAGGATGGGTTGTGCGTGTGTTTGGAGGCCTCTAGCCGCATTTGCAAGCCTACATCCCTGTGGCTGGGAAGGAAATTAGATTAAAGAGTGGTTCCATCCCAGGAAAATGGTCACTGGTGAAATTAGGCTAATAATTATGTGATCATGTGTCCCCCAGTGTGTGTAATCAAGTTTGGAAAGTTAAACCCCATTTACTATATCTTGGATGTTGGGTCATGCATAGTAACTCTCAACTCATGTTTGCCTTGGAAAGCGGGTAAAAGTGGGTAAATGTGGGGTGGGGTGTTACATTAAACAAGCGATATAGGGCTTGAAAACAGAGGTGATGGAGGTAGAGAAGCCCATCAGTAGCCATAGACACCACTGGAGGAACAGTAGCGCAAATAATTGGCCCAGTAGGTGAAAGAACAAATGATCGAGTATGAGAAGAGAGGTCAGGATATCATTGAACAAGGTGATCAGTTATTGAATACCCTATCATTAGTTCCAATTGTGGCACAGGACATTGAGCAAATATTGAAGGTCAACAAACAGATTTGTTAAATCGAGCAGGGAATGAGTATAATGAATTTTGTTGACAAGCGAAAGACAATCCATGAAAAGTCACTACTCAGAGATCTAATTAACAAGATATCCAAAGAATAAAATCCATGGACTAATCTCCATGATCAAGTGTTTATAATGAGTGATTAAATTAGTGAATTGTTAAAGAATGTGTAGAGTTCAAGCAGCAAGGACATTTGTGTTTTCGCCCAAGATCCGACCACTGGAATAAAGCACGAGGACATTGGTAAGATGGAAGAGTTGAAAGTCAATATTGAGGTGCAAGGAGCATTTGGAGCCTTATAGAAGGTTGTAGATGAAATTCTCTCCTCGCACAAGGAGAATTGAGTGGATCAGGATGAGCCATAGTTTTATGTTGGGGACCTGCTGAAGCCCATAATTTTTTTTTTTAATTTAATTAAGTGAAGGATTGTGCGAAAGGATTGAGGAGCACAGAAGGTGTAGACAGTGCACAACAAAGGGCAGGAACAAGAGGAGAGGCATAGTGCAGGGGGACACCATGTAGGAAGGAGATGTTGGCGTCCAGAGAGAGAGGATGCATGCAAGCAAGGATAAGCGGTTAAGATTTTTCAGTAGTGGAGAAGCAAGAAGGGAATGTTGTGGCAAGGACGAAGTTAGTGATAATTTTTCGGGAATGGAGTATTGATGGAGTGGAGCATCCAGGTGGGAGACATTTCAAAAGGTGGTTAGCATGCATGTTCTAGCTTAAGAAGGTATCAGAAAATATCCTAACGACCCACGGGATAACTGGAGAAATGGAAGCGAAAGCCAAGAAGTTTCGATGAAGTTAAAAGAAGAGATAAAAGAAAAGGATCATGATGAATTGTGGTTTATAAGTTTGCTCAGTGAAGGATACAACAGGTTGACGATTGCTGAAGGCGGGGGTTGCTTCTCTATATATGTCTTATGTCTTATGTTTGTCTAGGTTTGTTTGCATTCTTAAGCTAGATATTTGAGTTTGTAATCGATATGCATCCCTAATATAGAGTGGGATATATGTGTGTGTATGTGCGCATGTGTTCTCTTTTGTATGTTGTGTAGAGATTAATGGCTTGTGAGCTTGACTATATGACTATTGCGTTGTAGCGTTTGGCACATTTTCTGACATTTAATGAAGCAATAGAGCGAATGGTTGGGTTGCTCCTCATGATCTAAGTTAATGCATGAATGTATTTCATTGTGTTTGGTGCACTGATTTAGATGTGTTTACTATTTTTCTATAACTTTAAGTAGGTGTGAATATCGTGAATGGTTATGCTTTTGGAAAATATGGTAATGTATTAACTTTCTATCATGTTTCTCTAAGGAACAGTGTTTGGTATGTTAATTCCATCCCAAATGTCAAAAGGTGCAAGTATTTTTAGTCCTCCACAAGATCTAAATGGTGATCCATGCACTAACTAGTTGATGGGAGGGTTCAAAGGCTCTACACAGTGCACAATCCTAGGAAGCTGGTTAAGTGTCCATTTGGTGGGAATCAAATTTCTTAAGTCATAGACAGTCCTGTCAAACTATAGAAACTTGGTTCAACAATCACCCATTAGTATCTCGGATGAATTAGAGAAATTTTGAGGTCTAAAATGGACCTCCTAAGGAATATTATAAAATAAGTGGAAATAATCAAATAATATTAGATTACATCATCAAATTTTAGAGGGAAAAAAGAAAAAACTAATTTTTCAACTTGTATTTTCAAATTATCTCCCTACGTTTTTACTCAAATTTCAAGTGGGAGCACTCTTTGGATGCAAAAATTAATTCTTCATACAACGGGTACCCATGTTGCATATTTTTTATGGACCCTGCTACATGAAAAATGAGAAATACATGAAAAACGTCATTACAATCACGCTTTTTCATTTATTTCTCATTTTTTGTGTAGCAGAGCCCATCAAAAGTATGCACCCTGGGTACTCATTGAATGAGGAATTAAAGTCCACATCCAATGAGTTATCCCACTCAAAATTTAAGTAAGATTGTAGGTAGATAAGTTAAAAATACGAGTTGAAAAAATTAGTCTTTTTATTTTTTTATTGTTTAATCATTTTACTTTTTTACTCCAAAAATCGTGAATGTTAGGTCTCTATACTACTAGTGTAGCCCCTTATTGTTATTGTTAGTGTATCCCCCTTATTGTTATTGTTGTGCCCATGTAATCCCCATATTTTTATTATTGTGCCCCATAGAATCCCACTATTGTTATTGTTGTACCCTTACATTATTATTGTTATGTAGGCTCTGATTATATTGTGACCCCTTAGACTCCTATATATAGAAATGAGGCATTGTCATTTGTATCATCCAATAATTGTTCATTTATGTAATATAAAGCATGTTCCACCCTTGAAGAGAATAATTTTTAAGTCGTTGATATATCTTTTTGTGAGTTGGTTGCATAACATTTGGTATTAGAGCTTTGGATTCTATGGTTTCACTGCTGTAAATAGGACATTGTGGCATATTCACTATAACTTTGTTTTTGCAAAGTTTCAAAACCTAAAATTTTTACTACGAGGATCCGAGATCCAGATGAACTTCATGTAAAAATTTCAGATCTTGGTTCACTATATGGTCAGAGATATGATCCAAACAAGTTATGTTTTTTGCATGCTCCATAATTTCGTCTCAAATAGGTGACCTTGGGAAAATCATCATATCTTCCTCTATGTACATCAAACTTGAATTTCATAATAAGTGGTCGAAAGTGCACGTACTGTAGTACCTTGTATATCTTTTTCAAGGCTAAAGGTCGAAACAGTGACAAGTGGCATGTCATACAAGTTTTCTTTATTAAACAAGTCCATAATCAAGTCATCGTGGGAGATTGGACATAGCTTTATATTGAAGAATCGTGGGAGATTGGACATAACTTTATATTGAAGAATCCAAATATGGTATGACTTGCGGCATTGGAAATAAGACTCATAGGGATACCACTAGATTGAATTTTAGACCTTGGAGATCTAAATTTATAGATATACAATAGATTCAATATCGAGCCCCTACAAAGCAAGAAAAATGTGAGTATTTTTTTAATTTTTGCATAAGTTTTGTTTGAAAAAATAGTTCGAAGTGATTCAAAGGGCATAGTGAAGCATAAATATCATTGTTGATTCTAAAATGACTCAAAGCAAGAAAATGGAAACACCTGGTAAGCAACCATAAATCTCTATTATGATGCATGAAGAAGAGGAACAAATGCAACGTGATATATCAAAATTACGAGACCAAGTGCAACAAATTTCGCTCTCGCAAAGAGTAACCAAAAATGAAATGGAAGCTAAGATGGATGGTTTGAAGAATGCTTTAAAATCATACATGGGAGGTTTGAAGGATGGATTAAAAGCAGCATGGAAGGTTTGAATGATGATTTAAAAGCAGACATGGAAGGTTTGAATGAAGGTTTGACAAAGTTGCTATAAGAAATGCTTCCTAATGGCGAAAAGATATTAGATGAAACTCATGATGAGAAAAAAAAGAAATGTTAATCATGATTTCATAAACTCTAACATTGGATTGAAGACCCACCATATTCCAAAGATCGATATGAGGAAGTTTTATGGCAAGGATTCAGTAACATGTATATTACAAATGGAGCAATATTTTGATTTCCATAATGTGCAACACTCACAAAAGGTACACATCACAACTTTATATTTAGAACCCAATCAGTATGTCTGGTATTGATGGCTTTGTTCTTGTAAAACACTTGTCACCTTGTCAATTTTTATGGCGTAATTGATAGCACATTATGAAGATACAAAGAGCAACACCTTCTTTAGCCAATTGATAAGTCTCAAACAAAAGGGTTCAATGAAAGAGCACATTGAGGACTTCCAAAATTTGAATATAAGGGTAAATGATATTCTTAAGGAACATAGGATTGATGTCTTCATAGGTACTTTAAAAGATAACATCCAACATGAGGTTCACCTTTGGGAACCTGACTCATTGGAGAAGGCATTCAGGGTGGCAAGAAAAGTTGAAAGCAAAATTATAGCAACAAGGAAGTCTACTACTCACAACTACAAAGATGGAAGTGTTGTTACTCCTAGCCTTCCACAACCTACAAGATTGACACCACAAAAATTGGAAGAAAAAAGAGTAAAAGGGATTTATTATAGTTGTGATAGCAAATACACTAAAGGTCATAAGTGTGTTGAGAAGAAATTATTTTACATAGATTGTGAAGAGGAAGAAGAAAAGTAACAAGAAACGTTAAAAGAAGAGGATATACACTAGGAACTAACCATAGAGAAAGAAGAAATGAATCCGACCATATCTTGTAATGCATTGGCAGGAATTACCACTCCTCAAACTCGCGAGATAAAAGGACATATCAACAAGAAAAAGGTAATAATGTTGATTGATTCGGGAAGTACCCATAATTTTATTCATTGTAAGATAACTAAGGAATTGAATTGCTTCCTATATCCAGCACTAGAGTGTGAAGTGATGGTTGCAAATGGAGGGACTATAAATTGCTCTGGAAAGTGTCATAATATCAAGCTAACCATGGGGAATATGTATTGAATAGTCCAATGATTTTCATTCCAATGGGTGGTGTTAATGTTGTACTAGGAGTCCAATGGCTACAATCTTTGGGTACGATAGCTTTTAATTTTCAATAATTTTTTTATTTTTATTTTTTGGGAAGAAAAGGAAGTTGAATTAAGGGGTATCGCAGGGAAACCAGGAAATATAATCAGCTCTAATGGCATGACAAATCTTCTAAAGAAATAAAAATGGGGTGTAATTTCACAATTATGATTACTAGAGATTCA
The DNA here is from genome assembly GCA_000404065.3 of Pinus taeda. Lineage (NCBI taxonomy): Eukaryota > Viridiplantae > Streptophyta > Pinopsida > Pinales > Pinaceae > Pinus > Pinus taeda. Next base: position 28,331 of record APFE030859981.1, on the reverse strand, counting down.
AACATCGAAATCATTTATTTCTCCAGATCTCCAAAAAGTATTGGACAATCATTCCAAGGTATTTGATACTCCCAAAGGCCTACCACCTATTCATGATCATGATAATGTTATTCGTTTGATTCCAGGAAGTGTTCCTCCAAACATCAGGCCTTGCAGATATCCCTATGCTAGAAAGAGTGAATTGAACATATGGTTGCAGAAATGCTAGAGGCCAACATAATACCACATAGTCAAAGTTCTTTCTATGCTCCAGTGATATTAGTGCATAATAAGGATGGATCATGGCACATGTGTTTGTATTATAGGGAGATCAACAAGCTCACTATTAAAGATAAATTTCCCATTCCTGTCATTGATGAATTATTGGATGAATTAGATAGAGCAATTTACTTCACCAAGTTGGATCTTCATTTAGGATATCATCGAATTAGAATGAAGATTGAAGACAACATTTGGAGCTCATCAGGGTCATTATGAATTTTTGGTCATGCCTTTTGGCCTTACCAATGCACCTTCTACATTTCAAGGTTTGATGAATTCCATTTTCAAAACCTTCCATAGAAAATTTGTGTTAGTATGTTTTGATGAAATACTAATCTACAACAAACCTTGGACAGATCATGTTCAACATGTTGATAGGGTGCTCAAACTATTGGAGGAGAAACAAGTATATGGAAAAACCTCCAAATGTTTCTTTAGAGTATGGGAAGTGGAATATCTGGGTCATATTGTATCTCATGAGGGTGTTAAGGTACCCTAAAAAAAATTAAATCCATTAAGGAATGGAAAATCCCCACAACCATAAAGCATCTTCGAGGATTTCCTGGGTTGACAGGGTATTATCGCAAGTTTTTTAAGAATTATGGGAGAGTAGTAGCGACTCTAATGAAATCACTGAAGAAAGATCCATTTTCTTGGACTCCATAAGCAACTAAGACCTTTGAATATCTTAAAGAGGTAATGTGCCAAGCACCAATCTCAGTTATGCTAGACTTCACAAAAACCTTTATTGTGGAATGTGGTTCCTCATGAAATGGAATTGGTGTTGTTTTAATGCAAGAAGGATGACCCATTGCTTTTTAAAGTCGTCCAATCAAAGGAAATTATTTACACAAACTTATTTATGAGAAGGAAATGTTGGCAATACTACATGCACTTAAGCAATGGCAACCTTACCTAATGGGAAGACACTTCAAGGTAAAAACAGATCATGATAGTCTTGAATACTTTTTGGAACAAATATTATCTTCAGAAGAGTAGCAAAAATGGGTCACAAAGATGTTTGGTTATGACTTTGAAATCATCTACAAAAAGGGAAGCAAAATGTTGTTGCAGATGCACTCTCAAGAAAGGATGAGGATGTGGAAGGGTTGCTTTATGCTATTTCTATTATCCAACCAAATTGGATAACCGAAGCAAGGGATGAATGGAAAAATGACGAAGAAGTGTGGATTCTCGTTCAAAAGTTGCAGCGAGATCCCAGTACATCTAATACATTTAGCTGGAAAAATGATTCATTATGGTACAAAGACCGCTTATATCTTTGTAAGAATTCCCAAACTCAAACTAATTTTTTTTGGAATTGCACACCTCTCCCTTAGGAGGGCACTCAAGATTTTTAAAAACTTATCACGAGGTCAAGAAATAATTTTTTCGGGAGCACCTTAAATCTAATATTCAAAAGTTTGTGGTGGAATGTTTGGTTTGCCAACAAAATAAAGTTGAGACAATTAAGACTCTAAGTCTGTTACAACCTTTAGCCATTCCAATTCAATGTTGGGAGGAGGTTTCAATGGACTTTATCATAGGTTTACCCAAGTTCGAAGGAAAGAATGTCATCATGGTGGTGGTTGATAGACTTAACAAGTATGCACCCTTTTGTGCATTATCTCATCTATTTAAATCCAGTACATTTGCTACTACATTTATGGAAATAATTCAAAATCTAAACAGAAACCCAAAGATTATTGTAAGTGACAGAGATCCCATTTTCGCTAGAAGTTTTTGGACAGAATTATTTTATTGTCTAGGCACTCAATTAGCTCATAGCTCATCTTATCATCCTCAATCTGATGGGAAAATTAAGATAGTGAACAAATGTTTAGAATGATATCTTCGTTGCTTTGTATATGGTAAACAAACACAATGGGTCAAGTGATTACCTCTAGATGAATGGTGGTATAACACTTCATTCCATATTGCAGCAAAAATGACCCCATTTATGGCACCTTATGGATATCATCCACCATCCATCACATCATCTTTAAGAGAAAATTATAAGGTTCAAGAAGTGGAAGATCACATCAAGCATCAAAAACAAGTTCTCCAACTCTTAAAGGATAAACTCACTTTAGCACATAATCGGATGAAGCAACAGGCATATCAACATCGCAACGAAAGAAGTTTTGATGTAGGTGACTTTGTATTTTTATGGCTACAACCATACAAAAGAATGTCCCTCAAGCAAGCTAAGAAGGATAAAAAATTATCACCAAAGTATTATGGTCCTTACAAGGTGTTTCAAAATATTGGTACTATGGCATACAAATTGGAGCTTCTTGCATCTTCCCAAGTGCACCCAGTTTTCCATGTTTCATGCTTACATAAGGTTGTATGTGACAAGCTCCCAGTTCAAACAATATTTCCAGAACTTGAAAAGGAAGGAAAAATCATATTGGAACCTGAAGCATTCACAAAAACAAGAACTTGACAACTACGAAATCGATCTATTTCAAAGTATCTCATCAATTGGAAGAACATACCCAATGAATATTCCACATGGGAGGATGAAAATTTTATAAGGAAGCATCCATAACTACTCAAGCATTGAGGACAACACTTTTTGAAGGAGAGGGGCATGTTAGGTCCCTATACTACTAATGTAGCCCCTTATTGTTATTATTAGGTTAGTCCCTTATTTTTATTGGTGTGCCCATGTAGTCCTCATATTTTATTATTGTGCTTCATAAAAGCCCACTATTGTTATTGTTGTGCCCTTACATTATTATTATTATGTAGGCTTTGATTATATTGTGACCCATTAAACTCCTATATATAGAAATGAGGTCTTGTCATTTGTATCAACTAAGAATTATTCGTTTATGTAATGTAAAGGAGGTTTCCCCTTCGAAGAGAATAATTTTTAAGTCGTTGATCTATCTTTTTGTGAGTTGGTTGCATAACAGTGAATCATCCCCCATGGTTGACATCATCATTTTGAATCCTATTGGTTCTTATAAAGTTGATTTTGGTTGTACACTTTTGTTTTTAGGCCCATTTTAAACCTCAAAATTTCTCAAATGAGACTTCACCCACTTCATGGGTGTTACCAAAAGGGTCAATGCTGAGGGGGTTTTTGATGGCCACTACGTAGCAAATGCCAAGTTTATCATAATCATGTGCCCCAACAACCAGTGAAGAATGATACCTTGACTGTTGATTGGTGCATGAGGGATCACAAGTTTGTGTGGAAGTTGTTACTAACCTGCATCTTAGAAACCAAAGCCCCAAGTGAAATCATATTCATAAAATAAAATATACTGAAAATATTGAAGAAGATGTAACCCTGTCAATAGGAAGACACACCTTATGAGCACTCTACGTATGAAATGGGCCTGAATAACAACTTTTGATGATCTAAAAGAAGAGTACCATGATGTAGATGAGAATGTCTTGATCCCAACCCCATTGATGATTTGGTGAATGGATCTTGTGGGATCCCGCATAGGCCTCTGGAAGAATGGAAAAATTGATGCATATAAGGGCATTGGGCCCCACATTTCAACCTCATTTATACTTGCTAACGTGGTGTTTGGTGTGGAGCCCATAGGCTATTTCTTCATTTGCGGACAACCAGAGTGTCCTTTTATCATGTGAGGAAAGCCAAGTAAGTTGTTATTAAACCCCCTTTTTCAATTTAGTAGTTTTAGGGTAGACAAGTCATACAGGATGTAGAAATTCCTTGTAGATTCAAACTGTTAGTTGTAATATGATAAAACAATAGACTTGAATCTACTCTACTCATAAATGGAAACAATTAAACAATTTTGAAATCACGAAGCATACAAGAGAAATAATTTCCAGGGAAAGCCACTGATAAAAACCCCTGCTATCGGTATATCGTATTAGTCAGAAAATATGAGAAGATTACAATGTTTTTCTCAAGCCCGAGCAATCTCTGCACTATCTCTATCCATCTCACTACTTCCTAGACAAGCCTAGGCCAATACTTAACCAATTTATCACTTACCCAACTCCTTACTTCCTTGTGTTGTTCCTCAAGGAATTAGCCCCTATTAATTATGGAAATTCCTCAATTGGAATTGCACAATCCTCAAAGGCCTTCCTTTGACTGCATGCACCACCTATACAATTCATATGATCATACAATTGATAGTACATTGTCCCTAAACTCCAATCTCAATTGGGTCTTTCTCATATATGACATGCATGAGTTATTTATGAGCGAATCTTCCATTTACTAGTTGATCACTACAGGGAGCATCACAATGCACTTTAGGCAACACCACACTACTACACCTCCCCCTAGTTCCTCCATCAATTGGAGCTAGTTTAATTGACTTTAACTCAATTAGACTGAATTAATTAATTACAATTCAAAATGAACTCAACCAGAGCTCCTATAATTTAAGAGACACTCTACATGACTCTAGTTAGACCCTCAACTCGAATTAACTAAGCCAACTATGTCAAATTAACTTACTTAACTAATACAAGTTGTCATGAGATGTGGAATTACAATTTTATTCCCAATTTAATTCAAGGAAAAAATTAAATTAGGATTTTCTTGTTGCATTTTCAACACTCCCTCTCAACAAGAAAGGGATTATCTGCTACCTCGATCCTACCTATGTGAAACTCAAATTTTCATCTTGACAATTTCTTTGTCAAAATATCTACATATTGTTCCTATGTAGGAATGTACTCCAGCAACATGATTCTCCTTTGCACACAATCTCATAGATGGTGATACCAGATGTCGATATGCTTGGACCGATCATGAAAATTGGATTCTCAGAGTTTGATACAACTCTGATTGTCATAGTAAATCATTGTAGGATGCATCTACTGACCAAATAACCAAACATGGATCTTCCTCATCCAGATAGTCCCACAAGTTGCTTGACTAGCATCCATGTACTATGCTTCTATTGAACTAAGTGCAATTGATCTATGCTTCTTGTCGTACCAAGAAATTGTTGTTGACCCAATAATGAAGATTCCCCCCTGATGTGCTCTTTCTGTCGGATGGACTCCCTGCCCAATCTGCATTTGTGAAGCCTTGAAGCTTCACTCCCTCTATTGGTATGTACCAAAGACCAAACTGAGTGATGCCTATGAGGTATCTCAACACATCTTTAGCTGCCTTCCAATAGAGTTTGGTTGGCTTAACCATTGCTTGACTAAGTTGGTTAACTGCAAAACATATGTCTAGTCGTGTGTTCACAAAATACATAAGTGAACCCACAAGTTGCTTGTAAATAGTAGCCTCCACTACTCCACCTAAAGCAGCATATTCCTTCCTCCAATTACCTATTAGAGGAGTCTCCATGGGTTTTTTTCTCTCCATGTGGAACTTCTTTAGTATCTCATAGGCATACTTGTCCTGAGAGACAAACAGTTCCTCATCTCCTTGACATACTTTCATACCAAGGAAATAATGCATGAGCCCCAGGTCCTTCATCTCGAATTCTCTTGTAAGATCCTCTTTGAAAGATTTTATCAGCTTATCATCACCTGTTAGAACCAAATCATAGACATATAATACTATAGTCAACAATTTACCTTTAACCACAATATGGTAAAGGTTCACATTTGCTTCACTTTTGGTGAAGCCCAACCTGGGGAAATAATTGTCAATCATGGTGTACCAAGCATGGGGTGTTAGTTTCAGTCCATACAGTGGTCGCTTGAGTCTTCACACATGCGACTCTCTGTTGAAGGTCTCAAAGCCTTCTGGTTGCTCAATGTACACCTCTTCATCAATCACACCAATGAGGAGTGTTGTCTTCACATCCATCTGATGTATCTTCCATCCCATCTGCGCTGAAAGTGATATAATAGGTCTAATTCAAGAGTACCTTGCTACTGGAGCAAAGGTCTCCTCGTAATCAATTCCCTCCACGTGAGTGATCTGAATGTGAAACTTGAAGATTTTTAAACAATTTTGAAGTTAAATTTTTATGTGTTTTGGGTAGAGGATGAGCTTAATAAACACATAAACAAGTAAATTTAAACCAAATTTTATAGCCAAACAGAGAAAATTCAGCACAAATGAAACACATTAGACATAAAATGATAAATGAGTTCACCCTTCTCTTGGGCTACATCTCTTGGTCCAGATTCCAATGTTGGTTCTCTTCCATTATGCTCAAAAATATCTGTTTACTTCTAGTTACAATGCTAAAAATGCTAAAATAATAGCTCCAATGGCTCTAGTACAATCAAAAACCCATGTTTTGGTTCTTTCTGCACCTCATTTGCTCAAAAATATGCCTCTTTCTCTCTTTTCCCAAGTTTTGCAGCTAACCATCCTACAATTCGGCCTAAACCTAGCTCGAACACCCTAAATTCGGAATCAATGCACAAAACTTGGCACTATTCCCGCTCGGCGAATGAAATTATAGGATAGTTGAGGACACCATTAAGCCCCAATCCCAAAAATCCTTGTTGCATAATGGCCATATGACCAAAAAAGGTGTTGATTTTCCAGGCCCCTGTCTGGCCCCCTTCGCTGGCGCACGCTGTTGGAAATAATACTGAGAGGGGGGGGTGAATTAGTATTATCAAATCAATATAACTTTTTCATTTCCATATTAAGATTCATATACGCTACTTCAGTTAAGGAAAACTGCGTGTATACATAACTGTGTGTAGCGAAACAAGCGTATATCCAATAAACTTATGATTCAGTTATTTGATCCTTAATGAGTGCATCCAAACATTATTAGCCATATGAATAGTAAATAGGAGAAATAAAACAGAATAGATCATCACACACAAGAAGCACACATGAACACCATGATATAAGGTGGAAACCCAATGTGGGTGAAAACCACCTGTTGCAAGTCGTCTTTATCTTCTTTTAATAAGAAACTTCTTTTTACAATATTTTTGTACTAGTGTAGTCTTATACCAGTACACAGGCTTCTACCTGTAGAAGGCTACAACTTTCTCTCATTCTCCAGCTTCTCCTGGAAGGGAGCTGCAACCCCCTTAGCTCTTGTATTAGCCGACCCTTTTACTAGTACATAGGTGTCGGCCCACTGAATGCTCCAACCTTCACTTGTTTTCCAGCTGCTACTGGAAGGGAACTACCACCCCCTTTGCTCTTGTACTAGCTGATGTACTAGTATGTAGGTGTCGACCTACAGAAGGCTACAACCTTCTCTTTCTTCCTCCAGGTACCACGTTTCATAAATTTTCAGACTGGATACTCCTGAAGCACAACAGCATAATATGAAGGCCACGTTTCATCCAATTTTCATACTGGTCCCGTCAATATCATTGAAGCACACAATCAATCATCACTAGCATCATCAATCTCTTAATCACCCAATACTGAATCACTGAAACCCTATCAACAAATTGCAGTCACCAGAACACAGAACTCTGCAACAACATTCAGATCTAACTATATCATCAAAAATCATGCATCAAAGTGCATACGCTACTTGGAAGAGCCAAACCAGCGTGTATACGCAACTTTACCAAAGCGAACCAGCGTATATGTCATCAATTACTTACTTATAACTTTGTTGCATTTCCTGACTTCGGACATACCCAGATCATTACATATACAAGGGTAATACATAAGTTAGCAACCAGATCTAGTCCATCAGATCACATAAAGGTAACTCATTATGATCCTGATCCATTATAGATCTCATCCATCAACGCTGAAGCTAAACACAATCAACCAAACTGAATATGCAGAATACTGACACCAGTAAACAATCATCAGAACTCATCAACAACTAGAACCACCTGTAACTTCAAACATCATAGCTCATGTGGTATACGCTACTTATATGTATCTAACCTGCGTATGTATGCGCTTTTATCATAGTCAACCAGTGTATACATCTATAAATATTCATTCATGATTTGCAGTTATTCCAAACTTGAGTTATATCCAGATCATATTATTTACATAACATTACATGTGTCAATATACAGATCTAGACTTAACAAGATCAAACTGTACAGAGATGATTCATTCCAAGCCATTAGATCCCGATCTATCCTTAGATCTTGTTCTCCATCAACCGCTGAGATTCCTCCTTAGCTCAGATCAAGCAAGGTATCATGAACCCATAACCTGCATATTGGATCTCATACTTCATCAGATATTCAAGATTTTCTGAATGCCTTTGCCTAATGATCTTCTTCTTCTTTTATAGTCTTAGGCCTTACTCAATACCGTGGTCCAAAACCATTTAGAACCAATACTAGGGACCCAATACCTGGGTTCAACACTTAGGACGCAATACCAAGGTCCAAAACCATAGGTCTAAATACCACGGACCCAAAAATAAGCTTTCTCAGATGTGCGCGCTTTTTCGTGCATGAAAGTGCATGCATACGCATACGCGACTTTTGATCAGCGATCCCGCGTGTATACGCGCCTTTGTATATAGTGAACCTGTGTGTATACCCTACTTGGTATATAGCCAACCTGTGTATATACGCGACTTGGTATATAGTGAACCTGTGTGTGTACACGACTTGGTATATAGTGAACCTGCGTATATACTTTTCTTTCTTCATTCTTTGTACTCTGATTATCAATTCTTTGCTACTGACCTGCTGCATTATGATCTGTCATCTGTGTGAGTTGCCATCAAGGACAACACTTGTATCATAATGCCAACACACGCCCTTGGTCTTATGCTCCTGCATGTGACCTTGGCTAGGCCCTTAGGGGTTGGCCCCTTTGTTTGTCGCGCTCCTGGTTTTATGTGGGGTCATATGACTGTGGGGCTAGTCGCCTCTCCATTCCTGTGTGGTTGGTCATGTGAAGCCCATAGGACTTGGGGCTAGCCCTCAGCTTTCATTCCCACTTGGTCTATAAGCTCGATCACATGGCTTGTGGGCACATGGACTCGGGGTTGGCCTCCATTTTGGCGCTCAAATTTACAATGTGGGCATATGGTTTTTGCTGGGGATCACAGGATTGGACTAGGCCCTAGCCCTCAACCCCTCGCCACAATCCTGTGGCGCGGGATCCCTCCCCATATGCACCATATACCACACATTAAATATAATGTTTCGACATTGATTAATCAAGAAACATAGTTGGCGCGTTAGTGTTAGACTTTGTTGGTAGATGTGAGGTCTCGGTTTTGAATCCTGCGAGAGTGCTACTCTTCCTTTACCAGTTTTTGCTACTATGAGGAGGCCACATGGCAGCCACTGGTTGGCCCACATGGTGCTCCCTCATTGGGCCACCATAACCAAGCCAAAAACCAATGAAAACTCACCATGTCACAACCAATCACATAATGACACTTGTCATCCAACCACATTTCCATGAAATTTCTAAATTTTTAAACCAATCAGGAGAGGCCACGTCGCAGCCTACCACTGGCCCAAAATGTACAATCAACTTTTTTTTTTGGCCAAAATTCGCTTATTTGACAAAACGATTAGAACATGTTTCTGGGAGCATCTGATGTCAGATTTTAGTGAAATGAGTTGCATTAGATTGAGATCGTCGGGAGCTATCCAACCGTATAGGTTTTGAGCTTTGTCGCACACTTTCAATTTTGAGCATAATTTTGATCCACCAGATCACTCCTCCCCATTTGAAGCTTTTGGACCTCTAAAAGATCTTTATCAATTAATAAATAGATGATGGTACAACTCCCTCACCCTTCCAGTCTCAACCTATTGGAATTTTCTTTAATTTAACAATTTGAGCTTTTCATGGAAATGCATCATTTTCATTAATTTTGGAGTCATGTCTTGCTATCATAAATAATATCTTGCTGCAATTTCTCATAATATGTAGAACAAAAAACTGAATTTGAAGGAATAAACACATTCCCTCCTCTGTCTCCAATAAAAGGAAACTTCAACACTGTCAAATTCTTATCACCTTGAACATTGTTGTCATGACGATGCATACCATGTCTAGCCTTGTACTTGGCTTGACTCTTGACCAAATATGATCGCCATCGCCATGCACCATCCCCTTTCAAATCCAACACATCCTGAAACCCATAAGAAGAATTTTTGGAACCAATGTCCTCTTTGTCAATCTGCTTTTGCTGCTCTTTGTCTCTTGCACCCTCTAACACAGGTATCTTCAATGAAGCATGTTGCTGCAAATTTACTTCATGTTGTTGACCTCTTTGAGAAGGAAACATGTTAGACTCCTGAAACATCTTATCACCTCAATTAGCAACATCTATGAATTCAAATTTCACATTTGCTTCATATCCTTGAAATGCTTTACATTCATCAACATCTTCATGTTTAAGCATTAACAATGAAATTTTTGGATTAGCATTAACAATCCTCTTCATTTGTCCCACATTTACAAGAGATGCATTCAACTTCTTGTTGTGTGCTCTAACAATGTGCTCAATCCCATTCTTGAACAAACGATATTTTTTTCTCATGGAAATGAAAAATAGCTCTCCTATCATAAAGATATGGGCTTCCCAAAACCATACCACAAATATCAATTGGAATTACATCAAGTTCAACCTCATCTAAAAAGTTTGCAGTAATTGCAAATTTTAGTTTACATCTTCTTGTTACTTGTAATTTTGCATTGTCACATATCCAACCTAGAGAGTAAGGTTTAGGATGTGGCGTGGTTTTCAGGTTCAACTTTTTAACAGTGTCTTCTGAATGAGGTTTGCTTGAGAACCATTATCAAATAGTGTGTCAATATTGGTATGTTTTGAAACAACTCTAATGTGGAAAAGCTCTATTCTTGTTTTTCATATTGAGTTTCATTGGAACAATTTGAAGAACTAGGACTTACTATGTCCTTACCTTTCAAACCCATAGCTGTGATTTTTATTTCATCTCCAGAATCTGAACCTAAATCATGTTGTGTAGTTGCAACGTCTTCTCCTTCTCCTTGTTCTTAAACTTTTTGGGTCTCATTTCTGGATGAAGTTTCCAGCAATGATCTTCATCACATCCATCTTTGGAACAATGTTTACATGTGAGTTTGTCTTTCTCCATCTTGATGGAAACATTCTTCTTCTCCTTTCCTTTGAACTTACCTTTGCCTTTTTCTCTAGGCTCAAAGGAACTCTCACTAGTTTCTTCATAAACATTTTTTCCTCTTGCCTCTAAATAAGTTGCATGAACATAAACTTTCATCTAGTTTCGTAGGCTTAAACATGAGAATGGTATGTCTCAAATAACTATGCAATCCTCCAATATAGTTGAGAAAAATATCTTGTGAGGACAAATCTATACCAAAAATCAAAGCCTTTTTTCTAAACTCTTGAGTATAAGCTTGCACATTTTTCCCCTTAGCTTGCCTAAAGTTCTGCCAATCCATAATAGCTTTCTTCGTATATGCTAATGGATAAAATTGTCATCTTATTGCAACAATAAAATCATTCCAAGAGAATAAACCCTTACCATTTTTCTTCATGTCCTCTTGAGTTTTGGCTTCCCACAAAATTAGTGTTGCACCTTCCAATCTAACAGAAGCAAGTTGAATCTTGGTTTCATCATATTTGATTCTTTGTATCTTGCAATACACTTCAATCAGACAAATCCAATTGTCTAATATTTATGCATTTACCTCTCCATTGTACATAGACAATTCAAACTTAATATCAAGATTAAGCAAAGGAGTTTTACCTTAAAATCTTGGGGAACTTGGATGTGTTTGTGAAAGGGTAGAAGAAGTTGAAGGTGAGGATGAAGATGAAGATGAGGATGATGATGGAGGTGAAGGTGGTGGTTTTTCACCATTCCTTTCATTCCCTTTTGAAGGCGTGTCTCCTTTTCCTCCATGAGACATTGAGCTCTCTCCAAACAATTTGGAATTCCTCTGCTCATACAAAAGCTTAACTATCTCTGACATATCAAAAAACTATTTTTTGAAAGTCTTCTCATCTTGAAACATCTCTTTAGGACCTTCTTCATGTGCCATGACTATTGAAGCTTGAGGTGTTGGGTGTGGAGCCTAATTATCTTATGTATTCAAAGGTTTCAATCGGATGTATACCCTAGGAATATTGTACACCCTTCCACGCGGGGGGGGTGGTGTGTGGGGGGCACTTGTCCCCCTTGTGGGGTTTCAGGGGGTCCCATCCCCCCTGGCTGGGGGATCTGGGGGCTAGCAGTACCCCCCCCCCCGGCCCTCGAAGCTAAAAACAAATGTAAAATTGCCTTGTAAAAGTATAGTAATTTCTAGTCAATCTGGGCCATTCATTAGGTGGATGATCTAACGGTAGAAGTAATGTTTAGTTTAGGGTTTTTTGCCTTAGAAGGCAACCCCTCACTATATATGAGGACAGGGAAAATTTTAAGAACCCCCCCTAAATTTACATGTATAATAAATGGGCGAATCTCCATGGTATATAGGAAAAATGGAAGGCGATTTTATCAATAATATGATATGTATATATAATTTTTTGGCGAATCTCTCACCAGGCATGGCGAATATTTTACCCAATTATAAAATCGTGTGTTTATTGAATACACAAATGAAATCATTACATTTCTTTAAAATATCTTTTGAAATCAAAATTACTGAAATTACATATCGATAACCTGGTGGGTGTAAGATAAAATTCACCAGTGCCATTCACAGAAAGCATGAGAAAAAACCTAATACTATATATAAAACTAAGAAAAATTCAAATTCATCACTTCTAGGGACCTCATAACCCCCCTGCCAATACACAAGTATGTTCCTATTTGCAATTAGAAAAAATACCCAAATTACAATATGTTTACTCCACTTCTAG
>APFE030859980.1:408171-422424 GCA_000404065.3 Pinus taeda | reverse complement strand
CTAGAAAAAATAGTTTTACAGTAAATTTTTATTTTAAATTTGGAAGAAATTTTAAAATAAAATTTAATAAAAACTTTGAAAATTGAGTATAGACAACCGTGTTATTTTTAAAATTTAATTAGAAATGAATCTCCACCCCACAATTTTTTTATGAGACTCTTTTAAAATTTAGATAGAAATGAATCATTGCCCTACAATTTATGAGACTCTCTAGATTTTATGGATGACGGAGTCAACCATTTGACAATGTGTAGATGTTTTTGTTAGAGAAGAAGTCAAAAAATTTAGGAGAGAATAGCTTCAAGGCCTACAAACATTAAAATTAGTTTTTTTTAAACAATTTTCTAATGAAATGCAATGATTTTTTTTTTTGAAATTTCATTCTTGTTCGAATTTCAATGTCAGCATTGTGGAAATATATGCAGTACTCTGGTTTACTAGGATTTGTTATTTGATCTACTATGATTATTTGAGAATAGGTAAATTCTTATATAAGTGGTTTGTTATAGCTATATGGTGAATGGTTAAATTCATTCCATATAATTTTTTCTTACTAAGCATTTATATGATGAATATTTCTTGTTCTTTTGAATGGATTTTGAAGATATTTCCCCCATAAAAAATATATAAATAGAATGAATTTATATCAATTTTTTCAACACTCACATGATTATTTCATATATTCCCTTTATATATTAACATTATAATAAAAATGTATTTATATTTGATAATATATTGATAATAAATAATAAATTATTAACTATGCATACACATACTTTATATTAATAAAAATTTGATAATAGGGACATAATTGTGTAATTCATTAAGGTTTTAATGACAATTACCATTATATAAAATTTATAGTATAATATTATACATTTATGTATTCCTATTTATTTATCAATTTTTAATTTGGTTTGATATTTAAGTATTTATATTTAAAAAAAGCTACTTGGTTGTATTTAGTTGGAGTGGTAAAGATAAACTACCAAAATTATTCTAAAATGATTCATTTTTATATTTTGGAATAAAATAACATAATAAAAAACTTGATTTAAACATAAAAATAATAGAAATTTCTATTTAATAGAAGGATAGAAGTTTTAAGGTGAAATTCAATTCATATGAAATTTCTAAAGATGATAGTTCATTTTATTTATAACACTTTTGAAAAAAATGACAATCATTTTCATATATAAAGTTTACATTCAAATAAATAAAAAAATGGATACATTTTTATCTTTATAATCATAATTATAAGGAAATTTTATAATCTAAAGATAAAAATATTTTTCATGTATTAACATATTAATTTAATTGAACAATTATTAACACTTTTTATGTAATGAAATGCATTCAAGAAATATATCCATCTTTAAATACATGAATTGTATATAATATTTCGTAAATAAAAGTCATATCTTTTTGCATTTTTTATCACTAGCTCTTCAATGAATCAAATTGAATATCATAGATTTCCACCCATCCATAGTGTATAGAAATACCAACAAAAATATGACTAAACTCTATATAATATTCGAAAAATTTATAACCCTTTTAAACAACATTTGTTATAAAACAAATTTTACTTAAACCAATATCAAATTTAGCAAGATTTTGTCAAAACTTTTGATGTTAAGAAATTATAAAGATATATTCCATAAACAAAAACTCATACTTTATATATCTAAATAAAACTAGTTCTCATTAAACAAAATGTATCTTTCGTGTTTTAGGTGCCAAAAGTATTGGTATTCAAAACAATCAAAGAAAGTTAATATATTGAAATTGTCCTTGTAGCCCCTTTATAGACAAAACAATGGCTAAAGTTCTATTATTGTAGCCTAAGTCATTTAAACTTGCTGGAATGTTTAGGCTTCAAAGTAGAAAACCTAGTGGGTTTAGTGAGAGCTATGCTAGTTGAGCATATATGCTCTATGTATTGTTTGTGTGACTCGAACCCACGTGCTTTCAAGTCCTTTGGTGTGATTTTGGTCCTTTTAACCATAGTATCAACATTTATCTTTTTTCTTTTCTGTGGAAATTACAACATTATCAATAAATATCAAAATGCACATAGATATTATGAAAATATGGGGACCATGTAACGAATATGAAAAGACAATGCATTAACTAGCTGTCAATAAATATCAAAATCCATATAGATATAATGAAAATATGGGGAACATGTAACGAATATGAAAAGACAATGCATTAACTAGTTATCTAGTTTCAAATTATAAAAAAATATGGCAATGTTATTATGAGCTAAGATATATGGTATATAGCTTACCTCTCTTAATTTTTCTTGACGTCTAGATGAATGTTGCAATGGTTAAGGAGAATGTGATTTTTTTTTACTATCATGTCCACCATCATACATGTGCAAAGGTGTTTTAGGAGATGTATATTCATTACTCTGAACGTTAGATTTTACATAGATATAAGTATGTGACTCAAATATAATTAAATGTAAAAATGTGATAAAATTATGCGAGTACAAATAAATATAATCTTACTTTGCATTGTGACATTGGATTTGAAGATGGCTATAGCATTTGAACCATTTCATTTCCATTCTCATTAACGCTTCGACAATCTTCAAGGGTTTTCATTGACTGCAATGGTTCCAAAGGGAACACCTGCACCATAAATAAAAAATAACACACACACACACACATAATCGAAACAAATCAAGGATACCAATATAGAATATAGATCATCCATTTCTCATTCCATCATTATGGTAAAACATAACAATTTATATATTAATGTTTTTTGTGGAATAGGTTATATGGATTAAAAACATATTGGCCTAATGACCCCTTGAAACCCTTGAAATCTAGGTGAGCGTCGTAATAGTTGGTTGCTTGAATTTGGGGAATTTTGTTGATTAGGCTATGCATATCAATAACAATGAGAAATTGTTATACAATTATAATAAATATAAATATTATTTAATGTTAAAATGTCTAAAAAATTAATATATGCAAAAAAATAGACTCAACTGTGTTGTCATTGTCATGATTAGTTTCATCAATGTTTAATATATGGTTGTGCCCATCTAATCATTCTTCCCCTAAATCATGAGGAACCTCAATCCGTACTTTCTCTTTTAAAGCAATGTCTATGCACTTCATTGTTTCCATACATCTACGAGATAGACTCTGATCCCAACGTTGAAATTTTTCACAAATTTTTTTCTTTGAAGTATCATTGAGCTGATCAAATGTAACAACTAACAGTGAAAACAAGTTTCAATGAATTTAATCCACAACAATAAATTCATATTAATAAAAAACATATACAAATAAATACTAATAAATACTTACATCTAAAAGAATTTCTTCATTGACAAATCTTTCATATGCTTGCTGTCACGCACGACATAGCCTTACATCTAAATCATATTGTATTTTTTCATTTTTCCTTTTAACTGCACTTGTTGATTTCACAACCCATTTAGCATTTGCATTTATTACTCAACCTCTTTGATGTGGAGGAATTGGTGGGAGATTGTGCATGATAGCACGATGGTGATTATGGCCAAATAGCTTAGATCGACTCAAGATCCCCACACAGCCACCAACAAGACAAGTGAACACTTTCTTGGTGCCTTTGATAATTACCTCCCATTCATGTCTATTTTCCTCCCTTTTCTTACTTCTTTATCAATGAATATGTAAACAATAGTGTTGTTAAAAACATTATAAAAACACTTTAAAGTAAAAATCAATATTCATATCTATTTCTTTGTGGTTAACCATAACTATGAGCTTTTTTAAAAATACATTCTTTTATAATTTAACAAATTAAATTTATTATATTCGAAAATAGATAATAATTAATATTTAAGTAAACTATTACACAACAAGAAAAATGAAATAAAATGTATTAAATATTTTACTTGTATTAAATATCAATTAGTTTTGGTAAAAAAATCCTTATTTTTCCTTACAATTTAAATCAAAATATATTGTCTATAAAAAATCCTCAAGATAAACAAACCAAATTACTTAATTAAAATATTAATTTAAACCAAAACTAAAAAATAAATTAAAATTTAAATTAATTTAAACCTACAATAAAATAAACTAAATCTGTATCTAAAATAAATCTTAATCTAAATAAATCCACCAAATAAAATATTGAACAATTCCATATTATATATTTCAATCATGTCGTAAAATTTTGCATTTAATAGAAGCTATGTTAAAAAAAATATCCATTTAACAAAATAAACACATTTATATTATAATATATAGAATATGGAAAACCATTATTATTGTCTTTACACTATGTACCAGAGATCACAATTAAAATATCATCCCTCATATATTATAGTATAAAAGAAGTGTAGCATACAAATTATATAAAGGAATACAAATAAATATTGTAAAAATTGTTTGACATGATATATTTCGAAATAAATAAATTAATATCTGAAACATTTTTAGTAATTTTGTTTCTTTCAGTGTCATAGGCCAAATATATTCTAAATTCTAATGGAAATATATTTTTTTTAAAAGAAGTTATAAAACATGCAGAATATTAACGTTTCACCTACCTAGTGACAAATAAATGTATCTCTTAAGGTTTTCTCGTCGAAATAGTTGATGATAAGCCACTGAATGGCCATGCAAACATAATTCTTTGCACATGACAACCCATGGGAACATTTATTTTATCTTATTGTTCACTGGATGTATAAGGAATTATAAAGGATTGGTTGCTGGAAGTATATGAAAAATTATTAAGGAATGATGAATAGTTTGGCACACCTACACTAAGGAGACTGAAAATAAAGCCATATAATTATATGAATAAAAAATCCCTGATTTGAATTGCTTAAAATGCTCTTAGTAATCAAAACCACTCTTAATTCAAACTTGAGAACTTCTTCGATGAGGCTCATGAAGTATATCCATTTAGGCATTATTGGATTATCATATCTGCTTTGGGAATAAAATTCTACAGATACTATTTGACTTTGACTGAATTAACTTCTTTCCATTTATTAATCCATGATAAGTGTTCTGGAATATGATTATTTATTTATGTTAAACTGTAATAGGTTCTATGGAATCAATTCCTTTCTATATTAAATTGTTTAAACATGTTCATTTCAGGATATTTTGAACTATGTGTTGTTATTTCCCTAAATCATATTGTTAGAAATTCAATTATCATTTCAGGGTTTAATAGAGAACTGCTTCTCTTGATGCGCTTAAAAACTCTATTTGGGAAGAGGTTGCGGAGAGGGAAACATATTCCCAGGTTCCAGGAAGAGAGATCAACATTAGAGAAACAATGGATAAACTAACCCTAATACTATAAGCTAAATTTTAGTGGATTTTAAGAAGTGTATAACTTTAGAGCTCTATAATTTGAACATTCACGAAAATAGTAGCACAAAGCAACAATTGACATAGGAAATTTGAGGAATACAAGAAACATAAAGAGGTGAAAATTAAATTGAAAACGCATATTTAATTACCAATATGCACCTGTTATGATGAAATGTTCCTGTGATTCTATTTATCAGAATTCTATGCAATCGCAGGTGCCTAATTCGCCAAACCATGCCATATAAACCAGAAAACAAACAACACATCGAAAAACAAACAAATAACACATGAGAAATTAATTAAGATCAGAGAAAATAATTGAACAAATTAAAATACCAATATGATTCCTCGCATTAAAATAAATTTAATAGCCAGTGCGTTGGTACAAACTTCTAAATGGAAAAGAGATGAGAGCAAATAAATGAATGCTGCAACATTGTATCACTCTGGACCAGGTAGTATGGTATACAGAGATGGTATTGCTCAAGCTTTCTGTTTGCAGAGATTTCTGGAATTGCTCCCTAACTCGGAAAATAATCGCATATTGTTGAGAGATTGGGTTAGTTTATCATATTCAGAGGTTAAACGAAATTAAACAGTTGTGTGTCTGGTTGTTGGATGTCCATTCCACATTAATTAATAAGATGCCAACAGTCTATTCCACAGTAATTAATAATATGCCAATAGTCACGGTCTCATTAATAAGACCCCATCCGACACCGTCCATTTCCCATACACCGTCAATCAAGACAACTAGTTTGTCTATCAGATAAATTCTAGAAAAATTCCCGTCCATTTCCCATACACCGTCAATCAAGACAACTAGTTTGTCTATCAGATAAATTCTAGAAAAATTCTGGGAGAGCTGAAACTGTCATCCATACCATCCATAGCATGCATGCGTATGTGTTCCTATTGATATTGATTAGCCTCTTTTTAATTTTAATGGCTTCCCTAAATTTCCAGTGATGAAAAGGGGCAATCTTGGCAATAACACAGGCTTCCTCAATGCATATGTGATGTTTAGTCTTTTTTGCATGTTCTTCCAATGCGGAGGAATGGATCCTCCCATGTTTTATGTCAGCTGAGTGCTCATGAATTCTTTGATTAATGGAGCACCCTACATTGGTGAGATAATGACTGAAAAATGATAATATTTTATTTGAAAAAAAAAAAACAATTCAAAATTCCTAGAAATAATAATATTTATTAAAAAAACAATTCAGAACCTTGGATATGATAATATTTTATTAAAAAAAATTCAAAACTCCCTGAAAAAATATAAAAAATAACTATAGTTTTTAAATTTTCAAATATTAAAAATAAAAATAATATTATAATGAAAATGTTGATATTAATTTTTTAATTATATAAATAAATAGAGGTATTAAATAATGAAAAATATATATCTATTCAATTAATAATACATATTTTAATAATCAAATAATAATAAATAAACTCTTAAACTCTTACTCTAATTAGATATTTTAATTTTTGAAAAATTCCTACCTATTTGGATTTAGAATTGATTGAATTTAGATTTCAGCAATAAAAAATTTACAACTCAAATTTATTCTAGTTAATCCAATTCTAGAAAAATTCAATCCAACAATAATACCCAACAAAAAAAGCTCTTAACATACAACACAGTTACACTATGGCTCTTCTCGAATTGAGTGGACCTGACATATCTGAAATTACAAAATATCACCACACCACACCAAAATTACAAATTATAAACTTAACACCACACATATCAATAATACATGGTATTATCCAATATATTCTAGCAACGCAAATAAAAATATTATATTTTAATTTCCCATAATTTTTGAATATACAATTCAACTTATCTCTCTTTTATGCAATTGCAAGGTATGTTTCACAATTATTTACCATAAAGTTCATGTACTCTTCTTCTCCCACAATTATCTTCTTCTCTTATCCTTCCCATTCTTATTTGGAACATCTTTTTATTGGCTGAGAGGCTCATTCTACAACCGAGTGTGATGTTTAACATTGTCCATCCATTATCAAAGTTGAAATTTTTCTCCTCAAGCCAAATATAAATTTGAAAAAGAATAAATAAAAAA
Source organism: Pinus taeda (assembly GCA_000404065.3). Taxonomy (NCBI): domain Eukaryota; kingdom Viridiplantae; phylum Streptophyta; class Pinopsida; order Pinales; family Pinaceae; genus Pinus; species Pinus taeda. The sequence goes on along the minus strand of APFE030859980.1, from coordinate 414,983 downwards.
TAACTAAACAAAATATTTTTACATCTAAAAAAAATATACAAAATATTTAAATAATGTTCGTCCATTATCAAAATTGAAATTTTGCTCATAGACCAAAATATGAATTGAAAAAAAAAAAAGAAAACTATACAGAATATTTAAATAATGTCAGTTCATAAAAAAATATTGCACTAGAAGAAATTGAATCCTCGTACAAAAAAAATTGCACTTGAAGAAATTGGATCCATCTCCACTCATACTATGATGGTTATCATAAATTTTCAATATTCAAATAGAAAATGGTATAGTGTAAAAGCGATGCAATACCTAAAATATCATAAAAATAATAAAGTAATCTTGACAACTCATACATTAATACATCCATTCTCTACCACAAATATCTTTAGTTAAATTTAATCCAAAAACCTATATCTTTCACTGGTTAAATAAATCATTAACCAAGTGAAATTCACACTTAAAAATCTATTAAATTTCTCAAAGAGAAATCTGCCTTGGACAATCCATTAAAATTTTTTCTTAAGAAACAAACATTTAAAACTTCAACTTCATCCTATCTTTTATTAAGGCCAATCATATATTCTACAAATTAGATTTAAAACAAACTTATCACATTGTTGTTAAGGGCCAACCACATCTGCCACAAATTTGATCTAAAACCATACTTTTATAGACTATGACAATGGTCAAGTGCCTATCTTCTACCAAAATTTCTCAACCCATAAGGACTTGCTAACAAGCTCTTCCTTTTTCGATCTCTGATAATTTATAGAAACGCAAGAATTCAAATTGTTTTGAGAGTTGAATCCGTGCAACTACTCCATGCAACTCCTAAGCTTAAATATTCTATTTCCTCATAAATGAATTGGGTTGCGCAATAGATAGCTTCGCATCTTCTCTTGTGTATAGATGACTTGAACAATCATATGGCTTACAGAGATGCAGTAAGATGGACTTCAAATATCTATAAATTTTCATTTACGCGAGGTTTCCTTGCAATGTTTCAATTTAAAGTTAATTTGAGTTGCGTCTATAGTGGTTATAGATTTGATATATTTAATAAATATTTTGTTTAATGGTTTGATGCATGTTTTAGGAAAATATTACATCTAAATTTATTTGTTTATGAGTTTGGAACTAGTAAATGTAAATGTAGTTGGTTTTGAAACCAACTAATATAATTCATTATTAAAATAAAAATGGTTAATTTTTTATAATTTAATATTTTAATTCAATTTACTTAAATTTGCTTTAATTATACATTTAAATATTAAAAAAACATTTACTTTATGACTAGTAATCCATAATAATTAACCCATAATACTTGTAATATCCCTATAGTAAATAACTCAATGTAAAATCAAAAGTTACGAATCACTCATAAAACTAATTCTTGATAAGGATGAGATCAAGAAAGGAGAGTGTGGTTTAAGGGAAAATAATAACTGTTGATCAAATGGAATGTAGGTTCGGTGAAGAATGCTTGAAGCAGCACCATCGGAAGGAAGTGGTCCCAAAACACAGAGCACTAGTAGCCATACAATTGGCGTTCCGTTGATGAGGAATACCATGCGAACGCATCCATTTCAACCAGGCTCCTCACAACAAGCACAACACATAGCGTAAACAGGCGCCGATGCATGTGGAAGGCAACAGAAAGAAGAGAAGCCAAACCTCCGGGCGATGAAGACTTTGTTTCCAGAACACGGACCACGCCACTGTCAACCTGAAAAACGAGGGGAAAAAAACAATTGCAGTGCTTCTGCTGTTTGGACGGAGGGTCGCTTTCGGTGGTTAAGCTTTCAAGGTATTTACTGTTTAACGCACTCGTTGAGAGAAGCCGCAAACAAGCGGTGAGTAGTTTTCCCTCTGAAAAATTATTGGGGTAGTGCTGTGTGGTTAAACATATGGCGTCTCTAGGATATAATGCCATAGCAAACCAGCATGATGCATCAGAATCGCTGAAGTCTATACTTTTGGGGTGGATAAAGGTAAACATGTTTATACATATAACCTTGTGGTGCATAGCCATACATAGCAGAACTAGAGCACACACAGACGGATTGAACTCATGATCAACATTCGTTATATTTCTATCTAATAAATCACAATATGGACAACTGTATATCTATCTAATAAATCACAATATGGACAACATCCAACTGTCTGACTGCTGGGAAACACCAAAAGATAAGTAACTGCATTCTTTAGAGAGAAGAATAAGTTGTTTTTTTGATACAACTGTATTTCTATCTAATAAATCACAATATGGACAACATCCAACTGTCTGATGTTTTGTTGACTGCTGGTAAACACCAAAAGATAAATAACTGCATTATTTATAGAGAAGAATAAGTTGTTTTTTTGGATGGTTGAAAAATGTCATGTTATTTCCTTTTGATATTTATATACGTTTCTTCGGGGAGAAAATATATTATTGCATGTAGTTAAAGAATGATTATTTTATGTGTTTTTTTTAATATTTAAATGCATGCGGTTAAAGAATGATTATTTTATATGTTTTAGTCATAAAGAAAATAAGTTAAAGATTGAATATTTTAAATGTTTCCTTGCTGAAGAAAATATTTTAAATGTTTAAAATGTTTTCTTGGTAAAGAAAATATTTTAATTATATGTTTTACTGGTAAAGAAAATATTATTTTAATGCATACATTAAAAATTGATTATTTTATATGTTTTTTTAAAGAAAATATGTTAAATGGATGCTACTCATTATTTTATATGTTTTCTTGGTAAAGGAAATATGTTAAAGCACACAATTAAAGATAACTACCTTATGTGGTGACTAATCTTTCTTGTTTTTTTTATATAACAATGCAAATACATTTTATCTAAGAAAAGATAGGATGCATACTCTTTATTTATCCAAGTTATTTTCTTGGGAGTGAATATAAATTAAAGAGGATAATTTGTGAAATATTCTCATGAGTAAGAAAGTTCTTTTGAAGAAGAATACTTAGTTATGAGAAAGATTATAACATGTGCATAGATAAAATGCATAGAGATAGGTCATAGGAACTTTCTTTGGAAAGAATATATCTTTTTGTACATGAAAGATAAGTTAATAGTGTTAATCCCTTTGCAAGAGTTTGCAAAAGTTACATGTTCAGTGAGTAAAGAGGTAAAGGATTTGATTGTTGCATGTTGCGTAGTTTGATTTATTTGCATGGTTTAATGCATCAATGGTTACAGATATTAATATCATAGTTCTTATGCGCAAAAGAAAGGTTAGTTATGACACTTTGCTGAAACAAATGCATGAGGACTTTGTTATGATACTTCCATGGAAACAAATGCATAATAACTTTGTACATAAATTATAGAGGAACTATGATGGGTTCTTGAAAAATAACCATGTGAAAAGAGCACATATGCAAAAGCATAAAAGCAATAGTTTATTACATGTATGAGGATATAGTTATTGTGTTATATATTGTAAAGAGGAACATGGATTTGTATAGCTATTGGGTTAGATCACTGAGGAGAAATATGCATTAGTGTGAATAAGAATTGTGGAAAGTAAAACAAGTATTTACTTGAATAAATGTGCTAGTTATTTATTCTATCATGATAACCATGCGAAAAGAACACATATGCAAAAGCATAAAAATAATAGTTTATTACATGTATGACGATATAGCTATTGTGTTATATATTGTAAAGAGGAACATGGATTTGTATATCTATTGGGTTAGATAGAGAAATATGCATTAGTGTGAATAAGAATTGTGGAAAGTAAAACAAGTATTTACTTGAATAAATGTACTAGTTATTTATTATGTCATGTTTGATAATTGTTTGTGCACAACGTTGTTACAAGGAGCTTGTTGTGATATATATTTACAACTCATGCACAAGAGTAGATGCTAAAGGATCGCTTTTATAGGTTGATTATTGATTGATTATTATTGTATCTAATCTTGTTGCCAAAGCTTGTTTGACGACAACAATGACAGGAAACGATGACATTTTGTGCCAAAGAAAAGTGATGTTTAACATTGTGGTAGGTAAAGAACTAACGGTCCACACTCATGAGTACGAGTTACGGGATCGTATATTGATAGAACAATCATGTCACAAGCATGTGGAGGGTGGTGATATGTATGTAAAGGGTTTCATGAAAAATGTAATAGCTTTTAGCTAGTTATGTCACAACTTAATGACATTTGATTGTAATATTTTATCACAATGGGTAAGGGATGGAATCCCTTATAAGTCATTGAGTGAGGGGTGAAAACTCTCATGAGCGTTTAATAATAAGATTAAATGTTTGTAGGTTTTCACCCTACAGAGGTTTCCAGGGTATATCGATGTTCAATAATGTGGTTTCTTATTGTGTCAATTTGATGATGTTGAATCCTTGATGATGTTGACTCGTTATTTGATGTGATAATCATAATATAAAGTATGTGATTAATTAATATGGTTAAGTAAATCATGAAAATGGATGCAAGGTTCATGAGACAGTTTATGTTAATATACTACAATAGTGGTTGTTGTCAATGGTTATGCAACTACTGTCCTCTATTGCAATTTACTAATGAACATTATATCTAATGGTTAATGTGGAATGTGGAGTTGTGATTTGGATAATTACTTGTGGGTAATTTGTATAAAAAAATTCTAACTCCCTGCTTTTACGTGTGAGGTTACCAGTGTGTGTTACAATACTTGAATTCCTACATTTTCTCTATGACTCATGATTGCTGAATTTTTAAAATCATCAATCAATATCATTGAATTCTTAAAAGTCTGCAATTGATTTAAGGAAATTTGTCAATTTTGGAATGAAACCAAAATGTTTGTCAATTTTGGAATGACGTTTGTCAATTTTGGAATGAAACCATAATGCAGTAGGCATGGTATTTCATTCAAGTCCTCGACTGCAACACTACAGCCTCTACTTTTGAGCTACAATCACTGTCTAGGAATCTAAAATGCTCTCTGCAATTAAACATTTAAATAAGACAATTGAAATTCTAACAAAAAATGGTTTTGGCAATCGAAATTCTAACAGAAAAATGGTTGATGCTGCTAACTTTGAATCTAGAGATGGTAATATTTGCTTTGCAACTTGCAGGAATTAACCATAGAAAAATCATGTGCAATTAAAATATTGTATTGTACTAATTTAAACAATTTTCAGAGTTGGATTTACAATACAACTTCCATAGAATAAAGTCTCGAAATATTTGGCCCATTATGGTTGAAAGTTTAAACTACGGAAATGTCTCCTCTTTTTCCAAAATATCAAGTCGCACAGATGGAAATATCTTTAGGGTTGTGAACAGGCACCAACAGAAATAAGACTTCTTACCTCTCTAATACGTACAATTTCCTCCTCAACTATGCCAGTGGTGTAAATGGGAGAACATAAAATGGGGAAACCAACTTGTTCTCCTAGGCAACCAGCTCGTGCTTCGGTTAAGGACTTGTTCTGCTCCTGCCTACTCCTGCTCAGAATGCTCAAGCGAGATTTTTGTTATGGCTCCCGCACCAGGTATTAAACACCTTGACATATGGTGGTTGGCAAGCCATTTCACTTTAATAAAAGAATTAATTATGACTAGGTAAGTACGCCACCCATTTCACATAATAATTAATTAGCCATTTTCCTCATTAATCAACTGTCAATCATCCTGGCTAGCCAATCTACTAGATAAATCTATTAGTTCGTTTGGAGATATGGACATGCCATCCATACCATGCATGGATGTTGGTGAATCACTAAGGCAATCATTGCCTTAGTGACTTGTTTTTAAGAGTTTCCATCACATACCCACCAACTTCATCACGTAATCACATCCCCGCCCATATTGGAAATTGTGAGGCTTAAAAGTGCATGAAAACATCTTGCAACAACAGTAATCTCATTTGACATACCCACCAACTTCATCACGCAGTCACATACCCACCCTTATCGGAAATTTTGAGCCTTAAAAGTGCACGAAAACATCTTGCAACAAGAGTACTTTCGTTTCATCACATAATCACATACCCACCCATATGGGACAAAAGTTTCTCTTTTTAAAGGTAATGGAAATTGTGATTTTTAAAAGTGGGTAACGAATATTTGGTTTATCAATAGACATAAATTGAGTTGGGGTTGTATATGTTTACCTTCGGATTTTTGCCTGTCAAAATTTATGGGTGGGGATATACAGCATCACCTCATTTAATACCCATTCATAAGCTAGTTCTTTTTAGCCCATAAAGGGTAACAAATACCTGGTCTCGCATTGAACATTACATGATTGGGTGTTGTATATGTTCACCATAAAAGTGAGCATATACAACACCCACTCATATGCCCATTAACAGGCTAGTTATTTTTAGCCTTAAAAATACATAGAAACACTTTGCAAGAACAAGACTTTTGTTTTATAAAGACATAACAAACTTTTGAGAAACAATGGTTATTATGATCACATTATCACACATGCTAAAAAAAATGAAACATCATCTTTAATATTTGTATCTTCTTTAGGTTATTTTCTTATTCCCATCATAATCTATATACTGACATTCGACATTTGAAATGCATTTTTTATTTCATAAGTATAAAGTATTATATATTTTAGTTAATATAATTAATTTTAGCCGTATAGATTCATTTTAATTATAAAGTTATGAAATCTTTATGGCTTGAATGACTTGAAGTGAAAATATCTTTTAAAATACAAAATATGAAAAAAAAAGATTTATATCTAAATGATTTATAGCTAGAGATATTTGGTCTCTATCTCAACTTAATAGATCCTTAATTAAAGAAAATAAACACAGACACATATGAA